>JANIJG010013725.1:0-59845 GCA_024611175.1 Megaceryle torquata
GAAGAGAAGAGAAGAGAAGAGAAGAGAAGAGAAGAGAAGAGAAGAGAAGAGAAGAGAAGAGAAGAGAAGAGAAAAGATGAAATTGTCAACCTAACACCAGCACCTTGCTCTAATCTTTATTTAAAAGTCTAAAGTCTTCCTCAAGGACAGGAGCATTCACTTCTAGCTTCCACAATGTGGTTTTTGTTTTTCATTAGTTTGCTAAGCAAAACTTTTCTTTGTTTGTTTGTTTGGGGTTTTTTTCTTTGGTTTTTTCTGTGGGTTTTTTGTGGGTTTTTTTGTTTGTTTGTGTTTTTGTTTGTTTGTTTGTTTTATTTTGTTTTGTTTGTTTGTTTGTTTTTTTCTTCCATTGAATTTGAACTGCTCTAAAGTTTGGTACTGCATAATATTAAAATATCCTGAAAACAAGTTTCAGAGAATCTGGTATAAAGATCAATAAATAAATAAGGCTCAGTAAATGCATCTGGCTCAATTAAACTCCATGTGCCCTGCTTGGTGTCCATTACTTCTTTTACAGGTTCCGTGTCTTAATCTCATCTTTTCACCACAGAATCAAGAGTTCAAATTACATCATTAAAAATAATACTCTGTTCTACGGAAGTACTATGGATATATAGGTTGCCAGTGAAAGACGGTGAAACCGAACTAAAGGGTTGTTTACAACCTCTACAAGGACATAAAGGCATAGGTTATGGGAGAAATGTGGATATAAACAGAAAAAAAGCACTGCAAAAAGCATCTGCATCCTTGTGAATTTCCTCAAGCAAATGGATGAGGGCAAAGTACATTTCAGGGGCTTTGCCATTCCTCTAGAAGAAATGAGGTGGCCTTTTGACCCAGAACTAGCAGACGATACATGATAGCAGAGATGAAGCATTTGGATTTAGGTGTCGATCGTGTTGCTGGTTTAATACCTTCCAAATGACTGGATGAGGGAAGCTGTCGCATCACCCCTGGATGATGGTGTTTGCTTTTCTGTTGCTTCCTTAAACGGTGAAAATATATTCAAGAGGTAATTTGAGACACTGAAAACACCTAACAGATGAAAATTGACAAGTTGTGGGCTGAGAGTGAGACTATGAGAAATGGCGTTTTTACTAATATAATCCACCTGAATATAGGTATTTCCATCAAAAGACTCTACCACTCAGTTATTGTAACTACAAATAATTTCCAGCTGCATAAAGAACCATGTAATATTTTCAAAATTACTTGTCCTTAGGCAATCTGTTTATTTTCAAGCACAATCCAAAAATTAGCTAGGACTCTATTTATTGCTCGTATGCACAAGCAAGCATTTAGCAAGGGATGGTCAGAATATAAACAAAGATCTATACATTTAAAGTTCTTCGATCAAACTATTTGCCTTTTTATCCTTATCCTTTCCTTTTTTCCTTTATTTTTTACACGGCCACCTTGGACTACCTAATGCATTATACAGACACCAAACGAGCTAGCATGCCAGCTGAAGCAGTAAGTTTCACCTATCCAAGTATTTAAAAAGCTTGCAAGCACACACTGTCTCCTGTGCAGCCCGGAGATCCCTGTTGAGTCTATGCCAAGTCCCTGAAAAGTTGGACACTGCATCCGGTATTTACACTAAGCTAAAATTCTAATCAGCACTAACAGCAGTGTGTTTTAATTCACCCTTATGATTTTATTTCAATCTGCGAAGTAGCACAACTGCCAGAAAGAAACTGCTATAAACTCCAGTAAACAAATGCAGGGGAAAAAAAAAAATTAAAAAGAAAATTATCTTAAACCTGTTGGAGATAAAGTTTGCACTACTTTAGACACGCAGCCCAAAAGGAAAGTCTGGAGCTTTGGTCGAAGCTGCTCTCTGCTGATTTCTTTTCAAATATCTTACCTTTCACTTTTTTTTTTTTTTTTTAACTTTTTCTCTCCCCCCTCTACCCCCCACCCCCCCAACATGTTTAGTACTTTTTAACCAAGGAAGGAAAACGCTAATGTTATTTTACACCGGCTATTTCACCTCACGTCCTCCCCTACGCAGCTTTCTGCCAAGTGCTGTGAAACAAGAACACAGTAACTACTTGAATCTCTGGATGACACTATAAATCGTAGTGCCAAGAGCCTGGTGCCAAGTCCGGCATCTTCCTTATTTTGGGAAGGAAAAAAAAAAAAAAAAATTAATCGTCAGGAAAATTCTGAGAAGTTGGTCACCATTTTGGACCTGTTCAGTGTAGTCAGACCTTGGCAGCCATCTTACAGCTTGGCAACCATTTTGAGAATGTGCCTGGCAAGCTCTCAGAGCTCGCCGACACTGTTTCAACACAGCGCTTGTTAAATATAGTCCAAATTAAACAATACCGTGTAATATCAGGTAAACTCACCCTTCATAAATCCGCCCTGCACAACGGTTTGCAAGTACATCTTTAAAGAGCGAGGGACACTGTGCTTTTGTAGAGGCCACCCAGGCTCCTTAACCCTTTCCCGGGCATGGTGTGAGCGAAGCCCTGTCATGGCCCCCTGGCACCAAGGGCCTCATGAAGGCCTGATGGAGGGAATGCTCCCCCCCAGGGCTGGCAGCAAAATGGGGAGACCATGGACGGCAGGATACAGAAGACATGTCGCCTTTCATCGCCGTTTAACGAGGCCCTGGAAACCCCACCAGGGAGCAAAGGGCCCTCTGGAGAAGGAAATGCCGTGTCCGGGGATGACAGGGAGACTGGACGTAACAACACGTAAACCCACATCTGTTGTGTGAGAAAAACTACTTTCACAGCTTTAAATTCCCAATGAACTTTTCCATGTGTTCCTCTCCCAGAGACAAAAAAGAAAAGTTTGAGGAGAAAAAGTCATCCCAGCAGCCAGACATCTTAACGAAGCCTGGTTTATTAAGGGAGTCCGATGCAAGTTGTAAACAAACACTTCCCTTCTTCTCCCCACCCCACAAGATCAGCGTGTTTTTGGACCGAGTGCTTTTCACTCCAACAGTGCCAAAATCCCAAGGAGGACTTTGTGCCAGTTGAAGAAAGGCACGGTTGTTAGAAACTGCTTTGGCCCAGGACTAGGAAAAGCGTTTCACAGAAAGACGCTTCGGTTGTGAGGAGGATGGAGTTGCTGCGGGAAGCGCCTCGGTACCGCTCCTTGGGGTCAGGGGTATGGCAAGGTATTCCAGCCATACTTCAACCAGTATTTTAAACAATCCCTTCACTGAAGAAGTTCATTTTTCATATTTAATGTAGTGTAAACACATTTAATAACTTTAGGAGGAATGTGGGGTGAGTGTTTTTACAGAACAAACAGTGCTATCTCCAGGACAGCTTCACTAAAGTTTAGTCTACACGAACTCTAACTCTGTCAGCCTATTTGAATAAAACTTAAATGATAATATATGGGTAAAATCCAACACTTGGAAAACAGAGTGTGTAAAAAGGCAAATATTTGAAGGTACTAAACAGTATCCGAGTATTAATACGACATTTTTGGGAAGTATTTAATACCTGAAGACAAATGTCTATTGGAAATGCTTACTACCCACATTATATTCTGCTTCTTATCTTGAAATAATTTAGAGTGGAACAGAAAAGATCAAGTTTATGCTCTATTAGCATAAAGTTTAAACTGTAAGGGGTTTTTGACCTTGAAGTCTGAATTAAATAATGTCTGGGATTTTTATTCTCCCTCTTTTTTTTTTTTCCCTTTTGAAATTTTAATTTGGGGGGAAAAAAATTAAAAGCCAACTAATTAAGTGTAATTTCATAGTGAATGAAATAAATTAATTAAACCATAATTGAAATGACAATATTAAATATGAAAATATTATGCTGAAGTAGATCAGAATAAAGTCTTGACACTGCTGGATATCTTTTATATTGAAGGACAGTATCTGCAGCCGCATGACGTCAGCCGTGCTGGAATAGTTGGGAATGCATTGATAAATTGCTCCATCGATTCTGTTCTGCTTCACTTACCATAATTATAGCACAGTAATGGATGACATGAGTGATATATTTTTACTTTAGAGAAAAGCCAAGAGTTTGCCTGTTTCTTTATGAGATTAGACCAAATCCTTTCAATTAATACAGCATGATTGATATCTAAAAGTGTACTGGGGTAAGATACTTGCTTCATGTGCACATCTTTAAATGTTATTGGTTAAATATTGAAATAGAATTCAAAGAGCAGTTTCAGTGCTTTAAATAACAGTGTCATTTTGGTAATATGAAAGATGTATTGTCACAATTTCCAAAGCCTTTTCGAGGCCCACTTTAAGCATTTTGATTTTCTCAGAGCTAAAAATCGCATTTGCAATTAATATTTGTGTAAGACAGCCCAACTTAAATATTTTCCTTGAAATCTATGGATAATTTACAGGATCAGGCACCCTCACTGAAGTCTATCAACAGTTACCTTGGGAGAAAGGCCAAGGGGACTGAATTATGCTTTTCAAACATCTATGGTCCAGGCTCAGTTTTCAGCTGCTCTCCATGGAAGTCAACTTGCACTGAAGCCAAGGGATAAGGTCCATGTGAAGACCCAACATCAGAACTTCCTTCTGACCACCTGTGTCCAATCCTGCAAACAGCTATTCTTAAGGCCAAATGTGAGAAGGAAGAGTGAGTAGAAGATGAAGAGGAGTCATTAATCTCTTACTGTTGCAGAGGAACTGCTGCCATCTATCCCTTCTCCAAATCTGCCAGCAGCAGAAGAAAGACAGCAGCAACCTGCATGGATTCCCCAACAACCAGATGTAGAGGCATCAGCACTCCCCTGCTCATGTTTAGTCTACCTTCCAATACTCTGTTAGTACAACCTACTGTACTTCTGGGTAGTCATCCATACAAATAATAAACCTCTTTTTAAACTTTCTAGAGTGTGCTGGTGAAGAAAATGCACCATAACCCTGGTGCCTTAGGAACCAATAACCGAGTCACCTCAAGAAGCAAGAGAGGAAATGTATTCTTGCAGAGGTGTGACAGAAGATGAGAGCAGGTGAGGCAAGAGACATCAAACCACTGTCACAAAGGACAAATCTGTATTACAGAGATGCACAGGAGACAACTCTTGTACCAATGCTGATCGGACCGTCTCATTAAACGCAGAATAGACCTACACATTTCTCACTGCTCAAGCTTCCCTCATGGACATAGGACCTTCTCATGGACATAGAAAACGTATGTTGCAAAATACCATATAGGCAGTATTCTTACTATTTTATCTGTCTTGGTTAGGGACGTGCTAACAAAAGAACCCTCAATGGGTGCTTTTTAATCAATAAAAACTTCTTTTTCAGCCAGGCCGTTGTACCTTCAAGCTGAACAATCTCTACATAGAGGTGAGCAAAAAGCCCCTAATACTCATAGAGTTCTGAATGAAGCCAGAAATACCTGTAAGGAAAAAACAATGTGACCAAAATGAAGCCCTATCTCACACGGCATTTTTTCAGCATATAGTTCAAAAAAGACCATAATAGATATCTCTAAAAATTTTAACCTGTCCCCTCCCCCCAAGCAGCAAGCGTATGAGATTGATCTGTGCTTATAACTGTTGAATTCATTCCCTTCTCATCTTACAAAGGCTGTCACTGGAAATAAAGTGTAACTTGGGATGGCTGTGGCAGCTATCAAACCTCCTCTGACACATTAGAGCGTCTGAAACCCAGACACCCAAGGTTTACATCAGAAAACTCCAGCATGTAGAGAACAACTCAAAACCAACTATCGACCATCCTATTGATTTCCAGTGGGGAAACCAAGACGGGAAAAGCACCACAAGAGATAGGATTTCTTTTCCTCTCCTCATCACTAACTTAGTGGCTGCCAAACTCAGGTCTTCTCAGGCTTAAGCCATCAGAGGTTTGTGTTGCAGCTAGCCAGGATGTCTGCCTAAGATAATTCAAGCTGAAAGCAGACAATATGCAGTGGGAGCTGATTATCCACTGACTTCCAACGTGACCTGTCTTGGTCCCAAAAGAAACTTCTTGACAGTAAGATATGGAGGCTACAGCACAGCTGAAAAAAAAAAAATGGTTATCTTTTCAGATGGTATATGAGGACATCTGACTTTCATACTTAGGCAATTAAGAGAGGCGCTTTTTGCAACTGGCAAGTCCCAACCTTGGCCTTTAAAGTACTTGAACATATACCCCAACAACAGGTTTAAAAGAGATTATTTTCAGAAACTCTCTGCAGTCAGTAGGAAATATAGGAAAGATTAAATAAACCTTAAAATAATTCACAGTATGGAGAGAAGGTGTTAAAAAGGCCATATATTTTTCATCTCTTTTTCTTCGTCAACAAAATCAGTCTGCTGTATGTTTCAGTAACTTTGCTGAAAATACTCCAGATTTGCATCCGCGTAGCTGAAGGCACTTTTGACCTTATGTGGAGACTGGGAAAATAATAACTATAGGTGTGATTTTGATCATTCATAATTTAAAAGGAAATATCTCATGTTTGCAGCAGATCATCTGTTTCGCTCATTATATTCCTATCTTTTCTAGTATTTTCATGTTTAATTTGGAGATTTCATGGCCCCAGTTCAAAATGAAAGCTTGGTTCTGAATCCCATGGATTTTGCAGCTGAATCCCCACCACAGGAACACCCTTTTCCAATTATAAAGTGTATGGTTAGGGTGTAAATCCTAGTGCATATTTTATACTGAAAGGCACAATGTTAGCAAAGCACTCAAGAAACCTCTGAAGATCTCCTGAAAATCCTGATGAGTTTGTTGTAAAAAATCAGAAATGTTTTCTGCCTTTAAAAATGTGACGGTGCTGCAGTATCAAAGACCATCATCTGTTATTTTTAATTTGTTAATGTTAATGGGCTGCAAGGTCCAAAGTATTTGACATATATGAACTCTTCTGCTGCTCTCCTTTGTAAAGTTCCAGCATTTTTTACACAGCTCTGCAGGAACACAGACCATAACGTCTGGAATGTTTTGATCTTATCTTAAGTTTTTAATAACTTTCTTTTTTATATACTACATATTTTACATTTTTTATTGCAAAACTCACTTTGCAGCTGTTTATTCCCTCCTAACTTTAGAGGGTTCCACTCATCTCCAGTTCCCCAAAGAACAAAAATTGAGGAGCTGGCTCCCAGTGATACCAGAAACCACCACCAGCAGCCATCCTGCCCCAAGGGGGTGCTGCTGAAGTGCCGGGCACCCCCAGCTTCCTCCTCAGAGGAAGAGGAGGCAGAGCTGCGGGGCTGTGGTGGGGCCACGGCCAGGACACTCGGGAGGCAGCTGCTCGCTGGGCTGCCCTGCAGACACTTTACAGCTGCTTTCTTCATGGCATTCCCAAGAAAGTGATGTGACTCTCCCCAGGCGATGAATCCACCTTCTGAGATCCGGGGATCAAATTGCACTGCGCTCGAACAGCCCGGCAGAATCAAGACCTCGGGACTTAGCTGTTTTATTTTTCACAGCAAGGAGAAAATAGGAGTGCAGACATTTCATAAAGCTACACCAAACTATTACATAAATATGTTGGAGTGGGTATTTTAGTTTTATGGTGGGACAGCAGGAATAAGCTTATAAATCTAAGGCCTGGGGTCAACGCTTAAGAAGAGATTACCTCTAAGCTTTACTTACACATTCTATTTTGGCCCAACAATTTGCAATGTATTTCTGGAAAAGAGAATAGTCCCTGCTCGTTCCTGCTGGCATAGGGCATGTGGTAAGATGCATCTTCCTGTGATGTCAGGGGCCAGCACTAAGAATGGATGGCAAATACCCATTGAAGCAGGAGAGAAGGCAATCTGACTTGAGCTGCAGCGGGGATAAAATAAATCTGCTCGGCTTCAGGCCGGCACTTTTTCTGGCTCATGACACAGGCTTTCATGCAGTCTCATCGCCTATCGTACAGCTTGTCATGACCCTCACCCTGACCGCTCTGCCTCAAGCCAAGATCTGTGAGGGCTCCTTCCAAAACAAACCAAGACGAAGTCTCACTGAAGCAATGTTTTTTCGGAACAGCGCAAGATGCGACTCCACTTCCACCCACACAGTAACCTATGTACAGTCCCTGAGACCTGGGAGCAAAGCACATGAAAAACGCGCACACCAAGGACTCCAGCTGCCGAAAGGGAGTCCAAAAGCTTAGACCAAGAAAGGAAAATCGTGCAGAAATTTCAAAGACGTCTCAATACAATTAGTAGACTATGTCTGTGAATATGACATGCCCTCTTCCCCCTTTTTTTGGAGGAGATAAGTCACAGGTGCCATCGTAGCAGCCGCTGTCTGAAACGGGGCCTGCATGCTTCCAACTGTATCACCAAGCTCACAAAATGAGGTTGTAAAATAAGAATAACCTTATGACAATACAGAGTTACTTGAGGAATGAGATTCTTAGTACACAGACGGTATCAGAAGGGATCATCAAAACATTACGATAGATACTAAAAAGGAATTCCTGTTAAGATGTTAACTTACGCTTATACATAAAATCAGCACATATAAAGTGTGCTTGTTAACATCCACAGTTACCTTACTGACAGAGAGGCACTCGGAGGGCATCGCAAGGAAGTTAAGTTGGTAACAGAGACTATTTTAAATAATACTAAATGCATTATTTAACAGAAGTTAACAGTAGAGATTAAGAAGCGGTACACGTGGATTGTTTGATTTTGTACTCTAGTGGCAAAGGAAGATATAACACCGTGTTTGGACAGAAGAATCTTAATGTTTGAAGTCTCCAGCTGCAGAGTTTCAGGGCTGAGTGACTGAGCACAGGCCAGAGATTACCCTAACTCGGTTAACCGAAAAAACCTGCCTGAGACAGACTTCCCTCCTGCCTTGCAGGGCTTGCTGGGACACGCTCTCGGGGTCTCTCACGAATAGCAAGCAACTCCCTGGGATCCAGATGATAAGCATTATGCTAAACCCCTTTTTAGCACCTAGGAAGAACGATTTCTAACTGTGGAAACTCCAGACCATTTCCTAGAGGGAAAGTACAAAATTTATGTCAGGAAACCATTCCTCAGCATACCCTTGTAAAAAAAGAGGGTGAACACACCCATGAAAAAGAGAGTGGACACATTTATTTGCTTTTCTTTCTCCTTGGACTGAGAGGCACATGACAGAAAATGGAGCGGGATCAAGTCCAAAGAACTATCCTCTTTAAGGATACACTCTGTGGTATCATCAGCAAGTCTCAGCCAATATTGGCTAACAGTCGCTGTCTGTTTGCCAAGCAGAAGTTTGCCATGTTAAACTGTCACTATAATGCCACCTTGAAGAGGCGTTATCATCACTCTTGCGATGATACACGGCAACCGTGAACGGAAACCGAGGCCGGAGCTCACACATCTGAACAACAGACAATCCTGGTGCCATGGATAAGTAACCCAACAGACAGTGCTGCCTGCTTATCTCTGCTACAATCCAGGAGCCCTCTTCAAATGGACATTCCTGCAGTAAAAGTTAGGCTATTTTATGACTTTATAATATGCCAATTACCAAATATTATTAAAAATATTGAGATGACAGTAACCCAATTTATTATTTCTCTAAATTTACTGCTTCCCTGCTCTGTATACAGTATAAAAGCTCAACAGAAAGCCACAAAATCACTTACACATCTCATGGAATTGATACTGACCTAAACCAGCAACAAAACCTCATTCCCGAGGCATCTTGCCTTAAGACCTTCACAGGTGAAGGACAGCAAGACAGCCAGCACAGCGGCCACAAGACCCAGGCTAGAATTCCCCTGTCACTAGACTTCTCTTGCTATCGAATTAGGCACATAAAACCTGAGGAAAGGAGAGCACTACACCAGACAAAAGTGCTATATGCTGCTGCAGACAAGGCTCACCATATGGGAAAACACATAATATAGCAGCACGGCTTAGCCAGGGTTGCTGCTGCACAAACTCCTCATTAATATGGCAAAGTTATAACATGAACTTGCAGAATGCAAGACCTGAAATTTGATTAGATATAGAGTGGGAACTTTTTTTTTTTTTTTTAAATTTAATAATGACTCTATGATATTGACCTTAGTAATTACAGACTGGGAAAGAGAACTTCGCATTAACGGTACCATATTGATTCTGCAACTGCAGAAATACAAAAGTACTTTTATGCCTAAGAAAGGTTCTAGTTACCACATTTGAAAGTCCTCAGGAGAACAGTGTCTTGGAGAACTGTATTCTTCATTCAGTAGCACGCACCTAACTGCCATACTCACAAACCCTAATATTTAACAACCTGATAAAGCCTCCTCTGTAGTGCCCCCAGCTCCCTTCCACTCAAGGTGGTATTCAATACTTTGTGGAGTTGGAGTCAACTCTATTAGGCCAAATGCAATTTAACTTATTAAAATAGTTTATTCAATATGTAATACATTGGTGAATTAATATATTATTCACCAATACGTTCTGAACTATTTAGCCAGCTGTATGAAATGTTTCTAATACACTAGCTGACATTTTTTTAATTACACAAATACTTTGGGTAGCAAATAACTGCTCGCTATTTGGCAAGCCCTACAAATTATATACAGTTAATTATATTCAGGTTGGTATATGGGTTATAAATAACTGTGATAAAACTGATATCAATGCTGACAGAATTTTAGTGGAAATCGACATTTTCCTACACTGAAGTAACTGAGAGCTATGAGCAGAAATACTGCCTCCAGAAATGCAACTGTGAATTAATAAGTTGTGTATGCGCACAAAATTACTTATTAACACTCTGCATATTGTGGCCTTCAATTCTTTTTAATTCAATGTTTTGCTTCAATTTAGACTTTATTAGAGAATTTTTTTTCATTCCTCTTTTTTGAGGGATTGTTTAAGTTACCGGCTTAAAAAGTTTTTCACAAACAGATCCTCTGTATTTTTATATTTGCATATGAATCCCAAACTTCAGGCTCAACTCTCAAACCTGTGTACAGATCTGTGCGAGTGCTCAATGCTGCTGACCTGGAGACCAGGTAGTAAGCCAAGCCCTGGGACTGTGGTAGGTGTAGAACCTCAGCACCCAAAAGAGTCAGAACTACAATAGGGCCATCTTAACACGTTGTAGACTTTTGCATTCATTCAAAGGTTATCGGCTTTATAATGACCTAAAATTTAAACACAAAATTTTAACAAGTTACGGAGCTCATGCTATTCTCCTTTATGGAGTCATAAAGCAGTCTGTGAAGTCATCCCTGGTTTGCCTTGCTCTAACCAAGTCAAAATTCCTTTCAGGCTGTGCCTTATGCAAAGACAAACCCACCATCTGCTTGGGGTTCAGCTAACCAGCCTCCTTTCCTGAGATTCCCTGAAGTAGCAACCTGAATATCACACCTGTTTATCACGACAACTCCCTTTAACAGATCCTTCTGTTTCCCTGTCCTGACTATTATGTCTGTTAGCATCCTGTAGCAGGCAAGGGGAACATGACCTCTTCCCATACACGAGGGAAGAGGCTCAAGTTTTGAGCCACGGTGATGTAGCCTGTCACCAGGTGTGGATTAGCTGTTCCAAGTCAGTGCATGTCACAGTGCTTTAAGGATGTGCGGAGGCGTGATGAAATTCAACACAACAACATATATCCTCAACTTAGCACATCCTCGTCTGAAACAGCCGTGCCTGGAGGGACCGTTTCCCATGTTACGGTATGTAGTAAAATACAAAAACAATTAAAAAAACCCCAACAGAACAAAATGAGACAAAAAAACCTACAGGAAAATGGATACCTTTTTGTGAAAGAACTATTGATAAATGTAAAGCCGGTGGTATTAAAAAAAAAAAAAAAGAAAAGAAAAAAAAAGAGAGCACATTCTTCAGTAGGGGAAGTTTCTCCTGTAAATTGGCAGTGAATCAGTTACTAACTGACATGCCTAAAATCAGGTGGTGGATTATTGGAAATGAAATCTTTGTCCCAGGAAAGCCAACGGCAAAAATCCTATTGATTTCAATGGGACGAGGTTGTCTCTCTGGACTTAACAGTCAATCATGCAGAATTGGCAACGGCGTCTGAACGTCCCTGTTTGTTATTAGACCACGGAAATCCGTATTAGTTTGCTTCATCTGCACTTGTGACCAGCACACCAGCACTTCTGGGTTGTTGGTTGGTTTTGGTTTTTGGTTTTGTTTTTTTTTTTTTTGGCATGGAGGTGCAAATAAGCAGAGTGTGTTCAATTTTTCAACCCAAACCACATGAATGAAAGCTTTGCTATTTCTCCCAAGCATTTCAGAGTCCCTTTTCCCCCCGAAAGGCACGGGCAGCCTCACTGCTAATGGGAGTGCTGTGTTTACAAGCAGAGGGGAACTAAGCCTTTAGTGTTTTTGCATATTTGCAATACAGCGTGCGGTTGGGATGGGAGGAAGGGTTGTTGGAAGAGGAAGACGGTGAGAAATGGCGGAAGAAAAAATCTGGCCCTTAGAGGCTACTAGTGCTAAGAAGTATACACAGTCCTCATTTTTCTCAGTCCTTTTCGCAGGAAAGCTTTGGCGAGGAACAATCAACCTAAACTGCAGATACTTAATATTATAAATATTATACAGCGGTATAATGCTTCCCATTTAAACAACTTTTCATGAACAACCTTTCAAACTTTAAGTGCTTGGAAACTCTTGGATGTCAAAGCTGCTATTTATGACTAATCTTTTTTATCTGAAAGCAAAACCGGGCCCAAATAAATAAAAGGACAATAACGGAGTAACAACGTAGAAAGAATGCGCACACCTGCATAGAAAAACAATCAACAAATTTACAATAGTGAAGTGTGTGATAAGCAAGATACTACTAATACGGTGCCCGAAGCCCATCACTTAAATTAAATATTGTATAGAAATCGCCACAGATTGATACAAGGCTGAGTAAACAAACGATACAAACCATAGTGGGTATATTTGTCCAGACGTGTATTAGTGCAATACACAAAATAGGACCCAGAGAACATTTAAAATGAAAATTTGTGACCTGTTAGTATCCCCAAAATGCCCGTAGAACATTATTCTCCCTTTTAACCTTAATTTTTATTCTCTGTCTCAATTTCTGCTCTGCTTCTCCCATCATAGCCTGAGTTACCTACGCTGACAGCCATAGCAGGCCAAGGTAGCACAGATGGGGTGGCTGCAGCTGCATCTCACCTGCCAGACTGCAAAACCCACCGGGACACTTTCCCGCTCCCTTTATGTCTGTCTTTGTGCATTTGCAACAGCGCCTTTCTCTGGGCCTTTATTGAACGTGTCACCGACGCCGTACGGCTACAGCGATGCCGCACCGCTAATAACTCACAGATCCACAACGTGTTTCTTACCGGAGGAAAACCCAAGACGGGCCTCCCCAAAAAGTATACCTTGAACATGTCAGTATGGCTTCTGATTTAAAGCAATTCAATATGCCTGGCTCGCCCAAAGGCAGCACGCCCGTAGGGACAAAGAATACCTCAATGCAACTCAACAGCAAACCCTGCTGGATTAAATTGCAGTGCCGGTGGGCTCCACATTTGATCTCGGTTCGCCTTTGTCGGGGAGCGGAGCGGGCGCAGGTGGTGGTGCGGGAGCAGCCTGGCTTTCAGGCCGATGGGAACAATGCGCGGCGAGCCGAGCGCGGCAGAACTTTCCTCATAAAGTTGCTCGTTTCGGGCTTCACGAGAAACTTGGCAAAGTTTCCCCGGGGGCCCGATTTTTTTTTTTTTTTTTCCAAAAGCCTTAGCCTCCCTTCCTTTGTTTAATCTTCGATTTTATGCCTAAAAAATAAGGGGAGGGGTGTTCAGTTTTTCCATACGCAGCTTTGCAGGCTGCAACACAGTCCTGCTGCCACCTGAGCGGGGGATCGGGCGGGCAGCGAGATGCCTGCGTGCTCTCGCTTACTTCCACAAATAATCCCACCTGCAAAAGGAGAATTTGAGTTTCAAATATCAGGCCCTCAGGTTCACGGATCTTTTGAAATGAAGCTGTGTCAGATTTATGGCTTTGGTGTGCGAACGGAGGAAACCGTGGCCATTTTGAGTGAGTTCTGCCCGGAGCTTTCCGATCTGAACCGCAGGGTCGGCTTCCAGATCAGAGCACAGAAAGTTTTTGTAGCGTGCGTGCGCGTCTGCTCGACGAGAAAGTACGCGTACCTCCGTAAAGCGAAGCAGACAGGGAGCACATGTCTCCAAGAAGCACGCCTGCCTTCCCCAGCCTGCAAAGGCAGCGATTGCCACCGAGTTTATCAACGGCTATAAAGCGAGGGAAAGTCCCCACGTTCCACCGTCCCCAAACTGCTTTCTATTAAAACAGAAGACAATTACAGCAGACTGCACACCCTTTACTTTGGATGCAGTTAACGATTTTGCTGGCTGCAACACCAAAACTTCCCATGCTGTGTTTACTGAATTGAATATAATTTTTTTTTTTCCCCTTTTTTTTTTTCTCTTCCTACCTTAATTTCAATATTTAGAATAGCTTAATTATATCTGATATCTACTAAATGTTAAATTGCTGCCATGGATACTGTACTTGTTTTAGGCTTTGCCCACAACCCAAAATGTAACTAAAGATTAATAGAATGCTGAGATATTTTTGGCCGCAAGTGAAATTTAATGAATAAACATTTAAATAAATTACCCCAATAATGAAACAATATGCCATTAATGCCTGAGTTATGCTAAATGCTTCACTTCTCTTACAATTCATGCAAATACTCGGGAAAAGGAATTACAGCGGTGAACTACATTAAACAAAATCCTTCCTAAACCACACCCATAAAACAGTGTCTCTACAGTATTGGGAACAAAAACCGTGGCTTGTCAGTCAAAGTGTCTAACTATGGCATATGGGTAAAGGTTTCAGTCTGCTATCTCCAGACTCATCTTATGGCCCGGGTTCAACACTGTTGAACTGCTCTCTAGACAAAAGACGAACTCATTGAAAATGGGTGCTGCGAGCTGTCTGGTCAGCGCGACCGCGCAGCCCGCGTCTGGATGCACACAAACTACTGGCATGGGGGAAATGCAGTGCGCTTTGGAGGGCTTTAGAGTTTCCGAAGAGCTGAAAAAGAAGCAGCCTGAAGGTTAAAGCTGGCTAGTCAGAATGGCATACTTGGCTGCATATATAGCCAGGTGGCCTGGGCATATTGGCAAACAACTGGCAAACTGCCCAATACATATGGCTTAGATTGCTTTGCTCTTCCCATGAAGCCTTCTTAGACTCTTGAGCAAGCATTCATTTTAGAGCAAAACGCATCCAAGTGTTAAATAAAATCTTCCCCCAAATATACTGCATGTAACCTTTTCCTTTAAATAATAAAGAGATAACTATATTAAACCAAACTAATTATATTTTTTAATGAATTCTTACATAAAAGTGACACACACACCCCCCCCGGCCTGTCTCTAAGTGGATCTGCCCTCACTTTTGTTAACTCCTGAAGTACCAAACATGCCAATTTTTAACACACGTCCTCCTTTTGAGGGATAAGAGCTCACTGCAGCATTGAAGCTCTTAGCTCACCGTAACTCGCGTTGGCAGTGACAAGCCGGGCGCCTGGGAGGCGCGTCAGCAGTGTCCCGCGCTGCTGCCACCGCGCAGAAGCCACAGCAGATGTTCGGGGCTTCTCCCAGTTTTGTGGTTACTCTGTGGTTTAGGCAGATAGTTGCCTTTAATAAATGTTAAATGACATTTTCTTCTTGAAAAGTGCCTTCTCTTAAAAACTTAAAGTCAAGTCCCAGTAGAAATTTAAAAATTCAGAAAACTGAAGTGAAGCACTTGACACATACTCCAGAGCAAGTAGATGTTGAAGCATCAATCCTAGAGCACAAGCCCTTGTGCTAAGGCTAGTGTAAATACTGCATTAAACATTCACAACAGCTTTGGGGAAAGGGCTAAACATATTTAAACAATTAACACATGCCGAACTCTAAGCCAGTGCTTACATGCCACTGACTCTATGCAGAGGTTGTGACAAAGGTAAATTCTTCTAAATTAAAAGCAATGGGACTTCTGTTGAAAGCTCGGTAAATGCGTAAGTGTTTTGCTGAACTGAAGCCTCAGTTAATGAGACCCAAGAAATAATTCTCCTCAGTTCCAGAGAAAATGTGCTTGCTCGCCCTCATCCCACTGAAACTCCTTTCTGTTTCACAAAACAGGACGCTGAAGTTTCAAGGGCTGTGAGATAAATTTAAGACAATAACCTAAGTTTCATTTTAATGGACTCTTAACTACAGTTCTTCTGTGGTTTAAAAATATCCAAAAAGAGAAAGCCAAAAACTTTTCTGCGAGCTGTTTAAGAGCTACGAGCCAGTTACCATCCCTGTGTCACGCTCAGGTAATTCTGCATCCCTAATGAATATAAACCTTGATATTAATATGTTTTAATTAAAATCGAGGTCTTGTTAACATTTTAAAGGCAAGAATGTCACCTGCTAGTAAAAGCAAGTTCTAATAACCCAGGCTTTACAATCCTCATCTCTGAAAGGACAAATGCATGCAGCAGATAGGGATCCAGAGCTGACTTCAGCCCAAGTCTCCAGACACTACCTCCATTCAATCATTTAATCTCCTTGTCATTTTGTTTTTTCGATAGGGCTCCCTTCCCTCTATTCTTTGCTTGTTTTGTATATTTGAAGTATGAAATCATCAGGTCAAGGAGTAATTTACTTATATAGATTCTTATTTATATAATGTCTATGTACAAGGAGGACCTGACCTTCACCAAAACCCCTATAAGCCATCATAATATAAATAGCGTACATTATTTACTTAACTTCCTTGCTTCAGTTTCTTTAAGGGGGGAATAATATTTACAGGGATGTTGTGAGGATTAGCTCATTACTTCAAGAGCCTTGAAGATGAAACATGCAATGTAAATGAGAAATATCAAGTATCAGTGACACTGATGAAATTATCATCACCATTGTTAAGAGCGGTGTTCGAGAGTAAAATTGGGAGAGAAATGTGTCTTCCCGCAAAAGCACGTTGCTATAGGCCGAAACACGATGACCTTGGCGCCATCTTTTCCTTCACCTTCCTCATCCCCCTCCTCACTGGCAACGAGCATCATTTGGAGCTTTATTAGAACGTCTCCACGCCAAGTTGGACATGCTCCAGGCAGAGCCGTCCTCGGCCAAGGGCAACATGTGAAGTGCTCTCAGACAACTCGGATGGCCTGGATGGAGAAGAGAGGAGGGCGGAACAAACAAATGGGGGATTGTTGTTTGTCCTGCACAGACTTTGTCACCCGAGCACTTGACAATTATAATTTTCTCTTGACGGTGTGAAATGGAGGGAGGCTCTGATGATGGCAGCAAAGGGGAAATTCGAATCCCCCGCTGCAGCACGCTGTTAGGATGGATTATACGTGCCGCTGCAATCTGTACTGGGGCTGCTACGCGGCTCCTACCCGTTAGGATGGACCAACGCTAATCTGTTCTTCTTGCACCTTTAGTACATGGGTAAGTTCAAAAGCAACCCAAACACTAGGGACACTGAAATTCCGCATCCAGGTCTGACTACATTTGGCAAAGGATCTGTGGGCCAGATCTTCACCGAATTCAGCAGTGTTACTTCATTCAGTGATTCAGACCTGACTACTGGGGCAAATCAGACCTCTGAATCCCACTACCACCGAGTCAGAGCCGGTTGAAATCTGATGATCCTGCACTTGAACGCTACACTACGAACGTGTTTCCAGTGCGCACTGCGAGACAGAGGGAGACTGCTGAGCTTTGCAAGGCAAATGAAAGAAAGCCTTTAAGGACAGAGTAGAGTTACGGGTCCTTAGACGTAACCCAAGTACTCTGAATCAAATCAGTGCTTTGGACGAAAATTTGCTTTTTACCTGGGTAACTGGAACAAACCGACAAGTCAAAGCAAAAGGGGAAGGGGCAACGCGGTGCAAATCCAAACCAAAGAGTCTCCTGAGCTGCTCCAACCTGAGCACAGGCACTGCCCACACCTCAGGCCCTGCTCCAGGAACAGCCTGGCAAAGCTCTATGAAATCAGGCCACTAAGGGTTTGTCTACCTGGCAAATGGCACGAGAGACTCAGGCAGGGTCTGCCGGAGCTTGCTTTGGTAGCGGGAGCGATCCCGTTGGGCAGCCTCCCTTCCCGGCACGGCCGAGGCACACACGAGAGCTGCGGGTGATCTCATTTCCAGTAGTTAAAGTGAAGTAAGTGCGTAAGTATGTAGGATTGGGGCCCTGGAAACCAAGAAGAAACTGGGTTTCTCTTTTTATTGCAGACAACTGCAGCGCCTGTGGACTCTTGCAGCAATGCTTCTTTTCCCCAGAGGAGGACCTGGTCCTGGGATTTTAAATTTTCTTAATATATAAATGACTTTGTAAGAAACTTTTCATTAAAAATAAAGACTTTGGAAAAAAAAAAAAAGTTAAAAATATTGCCTAGCTAAGTAAATACACAGATTTAAAGCATATGGATAAAAATGAGTGTTACTATAAACACCAAGCATGTTTTTGAAAAGAATTTTGCAAAAAGATAAACTTTTTCTAACTGTATTTTGATTAAAGTTTTGAAGCTGTTTATTGTAAGTAATTGCTTTTCCTCAAGGAAAAACAGATGTATGGATGCAGGAGTTTTGTTTCTTCTCCTTTGTGCAACAGTACACGTGAAACATGTTTCTGTAAAAGAAATGCAAGAGCTGGAACAGTTTATTTCTTTGTACAGATAATAATAAATTAGTGCTTACTGAGCCTGTAAAAGTGCAGGAGACTGTTTCTCGTGCCCGTCCTCACGCAGGACAAACTTTCTGAATCCTCCAAGATTTACCAGGTAGAAAATGATGGAGACTAAATCTTGCCCTAACAGCCTCAGAAGTTTGCTGTTTGGCTTGGGATTTTTACAAAATTTTGCACTTTTTCTTTAAAAAAAAATGAAAAATCTTTTTAAAGACCACGGTCCAGGGTTCAAATGTTCTTTGTCCCTATCAGTGCTGGTCTTTACATTTTTAGAAAACTTCTCAGAAAGCAACAGTGCCTCTGGCCCTCAGCTTCAGCAGAATCCGGCCCCAGAGCTCATCCACCTTTTTCTCTAAGACAAAAGGTTGTAAAGGAGGCCAAAAGCTCTACTCTTTGATACCGTTCCCAAACATATGGGAACGTACGGCTTCATGAAACTGCATTTAACAGATGTTTAAAGAAAGACAACTAACAGATCCAGAATGTAGTAATGAGGAAAAAAGACAATGTACATAAATTCAGCTGCATGTCTCTTTATAGCGCTACCAATGCCCCGGAGACAAAATGCAAATGAGTCTACTTATTTGCAATATGACACTCTCCATTTTATATTTAATATTTTAGGTCATTACTAAAACTGATTTTCTTCCAAAGTGATTTCTTCTGGCACCTAAATGGAGGGAGATTTACACAGTCTGCAGCGTATTGTACTTTGTCAGTTCAGAAAGTCATGAAAAAAAACTTGACTATCAATTTCAGATTTCAAAAGTAAGTGAAGAGGCCCCGTGCAGGCTCCATGCACAACCCCTGTGCCAGGCAAGCGTCCTAGAAATATCCTTCTTTTTTAATTTAGCAACTTCTGAGCCCCAAATTTGAGTTGTGGATAGTTTTGGAACCCAAAGACCAACTGTTCGGTTTAGCAAACCAACAATGTCTGCTCATTTTGTCCCAATCTTTTCAGCTTAAATATTCACAATGTGCCATTATTACTGAATCATTATCTGCCTTTAGCTCTGACAACAGCATCATAAGGGCTATGAAAGGCTCCTTTCTTCTCATGATTAGTCTCTAAAACATTTCCTCATCTTACAGTGCTTTGCAGCTTCCCAGAATGCACTGCTCAATTACAGTGCTGAAATTAACTGTATGCCACTCTTATTTATTGATAAAAGAATAATCAAGTGCTCCAGCCCATAGCCTGCTTTGGCCACAGGTTTTATATCAAGTTTCAAGTAATGCGTTTTTTAACTCTTTGAATCCTCTTATAAATGGGTGGCATTGTCTGCGGCGCGGTGACAACATTGTGCCGCTCGCTGCGGCGCACAAGATAAAGCGCCCTTCATTTGCGTGGGGTAATCTTGTTGAAAATAGTCATGTACGGCTGACACTTTAAAAATTAATCTTGAAAGGGAAGAGTTTGTTTGGGTTTTTGTTGTTGGGTTTTTGTTGGGGTTTTTTTTTTTTTTTTTTCTATCGCTGGGGCTGATTAGGCTCCAAAGAAATCAGATGTAAATAAAACCGAGATACAGGACTTAGTAAACTTTGGTCTGGAAGCTGGACACGCACGTTAAAAGACGCTGCCCGACGCATTGCCGAGTGAGATTATTTTAGCTAGAAAGGCTAATTGGAAGACTTCTTACATCTACCTCGGTGGGGTGTTCCTCGAGCGGACCGTATTAATTGCTCAGGAACGGAATGCGGGGCTTTGGCTCTCCTACGCGGGCTGTTTTGAAATGTGACATTAAATTGTGATTTAGCAGATAACACGCACAAAGCAAACTGCCCCAGAAACAATGGGCTCGCTTCTCCGGAGGCTGGCGCTGAAATTCCGGTCGACTTCAAAGAGAGCGGGCTCGGGCTTCAAGTTCCTATCACTTCTACCGAAGCAAAAAGATTTTCTATCCAATACCAAAGATTAACATGTAATTGGGCTATAGCTTGGTCCAGTGCAAGAATGAAAATAAAAACACTTTCTAAACCTCAAAGATACTTGCTAAGCCATGTATACATTAATCATTTATACCACATGATTATTGTTCATTATTTGGGCAATAACAAATGGAAGGGTGTGGGGGTTGGTGTGGGTTTTAACAAACCACATTCTATTTAAGCAAAGCCAACTATTAAAGAAAGACCTAACTTGCCAAACCAAGATAAATATATGCCATTATTATGATCACATAAAAGCTACTACTCTCGGCATTACAATTTCTCTTATAATTGGTACTATTATAATTAAATGAATGCATATGTTTACAGTTCTTCTTTGAATGGTAAAGTGATTTAGCAACGATGGTGTCTCTAATTCCTTTTAACTGTACTGGCAAACTTCATTTCAACAGTGGTCTAAATACCACATTGCCACAATAAATTAGTAAAGCATCTAGTAAAGTCTATATATGTTGTTACAGAGTTTAAATGCTTCGGAATAAAACAGCTAGTCGCCCTTCAGTATGCCCAGGTGAAAAAAAAAACTACATATTCCTCAGATGGAAGAAGATATGGGAAAATTCTTATATAAAACATATATTTAAAATATGAATATACCAGTGGTCACAAATGTCCTACAGCCTTTTTTTGCAAGACTAATCAAATGTAGAAAATTGTTCCCCGGGAGTATCTGCCCAATTTTAAGTAATAGAGTTCAATAAGACATTTTTTAAGCTGTCAGCTTACATGAAAAGGTTGCAAGACACAAGATATGTGTGTATCTTGTACATTCTAAGCATTTGTTTGCCCTGCCACTCTAGTCATTATTATACACTAGCGCAAGGGAAGTTAACAATGGGCTTTTTCAGCTAATCAATTTTTATATCTATCTACCGTAAGAAGCTGCATGGTATCCACCAGCACAGCATCCAACAACTTGGGTTACGGAGCGAGACTGAGCCTTGAGTGCCATGAACTCGAGCTGTTTCCCAGCGTGCGGCAGGAGGACACATCTCCTGCATGCCAAATGAAGGCGCAGGGGCTCCTCCAGCTCCGCTGGTACAATGGGACTCGCGGCTGGAGACTCTTGAAGTGGTTTCTAACCAGGGTGAGTATCGTCAGCATCTCCCATAATGGCTGTGGTTAGAAAGGAATTTACTTGGAGGAAACACTTTGGAGTTTGTGTTTCTCATGGTCTGACCTGACACACTGTAAACATTTTGAAAAAATCTGGGTTCATTTGGGACCGTCCTCTCGCAGTATTATAGATCCTGTGAGTCAAGCCGACGCACGAGGCCCTGCAGATGTTTTCATTCGGGTTTGAGATGTTGATTTGGACACTAAAGTTCTTGGGAAAAACAGAATTTGCTGACCCGGAATGAGAGGTGGTTGAAAGACAAAAGAAAAATGAGTGCAGGCTGAAGCACAGGCTGGACACAAAATGAGGACGGTTTATGGCAGCGTTTCAGCACGCGGGCAAACAGAGCGGGAGGAAAATCTGTTATGTCTCCCTCCAAACCAGGTGAATATAACCAGCAGCCCTTGTAAAATCTGCTGGGGTTTCAGACCAGTATGTGTGGGTCATTACTTCAGAGAAGCCTAAAAAAAACAGGACCTTTTTTTTTTTCAAATCCTTCCACTAAGCCTGACCACTAATTCCATTAAGAAAAATAAGGCAAGCTGTAATGTTTGAGTTTAATAAGCGAAACACAGCAAATATGTGAACAGAACTTCTGACTTAATATTCTTTAACAGATGTTTTATAAAGTACAGATTTAAAAGATTTGCCTGTCTTATTGTTCTGGCTGTTGCCGTATTATATGGCGATATTTTCAGTCCCAGATTTTCCCAGCTGTAACAGTTAAACAGTGATGGGTATAAGCCTGGATACTGCAGGCAAAATGCCCAAAATTATTCTCTCCCATGGAAAAACACCCCTGTATAAAGGCAGTGATGAGAAGGTGGAGTCAGTCCTTTTGGCAAAGGAATAATCCCATACTCTTTAAAATGGATACGGTCATTTTAATGCACACTATTTTATGAATGATGCTTTAACTGTGCTGCCAATTAGCGGAGCCTTAAAAATACCTCACTTATACAGGCCTGATAACTGTCTTTCTTAACCTTTAACTGACCTTTTTTGGTTTTGCCATGCTCATAAACCAGCATATGAACTATCAAAGAGAACGGCACTGAACATTGATTTGAATGTTCTATATTAAAAAAAGGGGGGGGGGAAATACAGAATAAAAAGGGAAAAAAAAAAAGGGGGGGGGAGAAAGGAATGAAACCCAGCTGGTTAGCCAACTTTTAAAAACCATAAGCAGAAAACATGCTCTTCTAATTGGACAGAGAAGACAAGATCTGGAATAGGTGCAATTTTATTACTGCAACAGCGATTCACATGGCCCACGCTCTTTTCAAAGCACGAGCCCCGTGGAGTTTTATCGGACATCTGGAGCCGGGCTCTGGCAAGATGCTGAGGGACTCGGGCTCCCATTGATCTCTGCACTGGCAACAGGCGCCCCAGCCTTGCAGAGGCGAGCTCCTCTCCAAACTAATGGATGGAGTATTTTGCTCAAAGGTGTAGGGAGAAGGACATTTTTACTTTTACCCAAGAGGTATAAGGCATGCTTCAGATATTTGGTCTCGAGACCCTGCAACTTCACAGCAAGTCAGAAACGAAATGGCTGACAAGAGCACGCTATGGCAGCCAATCTAAGGCTATTGAGCTTTTCAAACACACCTAAAATAGACTGCTACATTTTATCTAAAACTGTGTATATTCAAACATATGGCTAAGGGAAGAGATATATGCAAAGGCTGATGCACACACAATGTTTAGAATCTACTTTCAAAATATATCTCACAAGAATTTAAGGAGGCCCCAAAATAGCAAATATTATTCGCTTGATTATTAACATCTTCTCCTTTTATACCAGTCAGTTGAAAAGTATGCAATCACTGGGTATTTTTGGTGGCCTCTCAATCATGTCAAAGATCATAAGACAAGCAGATGGTGTACATCTGGGCTTACCCAGCAGTAAGGAAAATATCTCCAGCACAGGTAGAATGATAAAGATGGGACTAAACATACACCATTCCTTTTGGACCCGTGGAATGGGATTAGTCCCACGTTTCTGTTTACCTGTCTGGAGCAGGGTGACCTGGAGGGGTACAACAGCAAACAGCACTTATGACGTGAAGCAAAAAGAAGCCTTGCAACATCTCCTGCGCGGCCCTCGGCCATGCCACGCCACCGGATTAGGCTGCCCCGGCTCATTTAACGTGGAGTCGAGAAGGAAGAAGTTAATGAAAGAGATTTGCAGGGAGGCAATCGGGGTGAGCCTCCCTGGGATTTCAGCGGAGATGTGACGAGGGGCCAAGCCGCCCCATAGCATCCATCACTGGCAGAAGGCTGTTTATCTCTGCAGACGCACATCGATTTGCACTGAGAACCTGCCCCAGCCTCTCAAACATTATTTAGGTTTGTTTTGGCCGTATGGTCAGAGTTCATGGCCGAAGTCTGCCCTGAAGCACTGTTTTTCCCACTTGCATAAGAGCAAAAAATTGACCTTGGCTTGGCCTGGCCTCATGCTGCTGAAGCTCTGGGTGAGTTTTGAGAAGCAGTCTCAAAACCCAAAAGACATGTAGGAAGATTATTAGCAAGGGCCTGTTGCTATTCTGCTGTGAAAAAGGTTCATCTGGATAGAAGGGGTGAAATTAGCAATATTCATTATTCACATCAGATGCAGCCACTCTGTGTGCTGGAGCTCCTAACACCAAACCTTAACCTTTTTTTTTTTCCATAAAACTGTAAAACTGTCTCAAAAGAGCCCAATCACCTTCCTGCTTGAGACACACAAGCCTGAGAAGTTAAAAACCTGTTACTTTCCCTCACTAAAACAGAACTCTCATTATCCTGCGGGGAAGCCTCTGATTGTAAATGCCAGGACGCAACCAACTTTGCATATAGACTGACTCGGACGCTCTGCAGCTTACAGAGCTCTCCCTGCATTGTACCCAGGATCGAGATGCCACGCATACTTCGTTTGTTCTTTCTTTTCTTCTTTTCTTTTCTTCCCCCCCTCTGAAATACCAAAATATCAGATAGCTGATGACAGGGAAGAAATGTTAACACTGTAGTTTGAAAGTTTTTAACCCTTGCCTTTCATCATCTAACACTTATTCAATCTCATGCCCCTTGCTTCACTGCTTCAAAACCTCCCGTACATACCAAGGCGATGACCACAATGTAAGCTTGTGCACTGACTGATTAGATTTAATTAGATGGATACTTTGTTCGACTGATCTTTCAGCTATAGAAAGTATTGGGTTACTTAACCATATCGGTGAAAACACTGCTTGCATGTTTGAATGCGATGGATGTGTGACACTGTTCCGCATTAAAAAGTGCAATAGTTGGCTAAGTTTTAATGGCTGAAGGGAGGTATATAAAGATCTTTTTCAATTGAGTTTGTGTCCCTGGAAGATTGTCTCATTTTTCCCTTTCTATCAGTCAGTTTAGGGAAACACGATGCCTCTATGTAAGCTTCTCATCCTGACTATGCTCTTAAATAATCACCACTACCTTAAATTACTCTTTTCTTCCTCTTCTTTTTTTTTACTTTTTTTAAAAAATCTTGCTTCTTTCCAGCTTTGCCACTGTGTGGTCTTGCTATTCGCATCCCACCACCAGTCCTTGGCGCAGCCCCTCTCAGCGCCGAGCCAACTGATGTGTTTTCATGGGACCGGTTCCAGTGGCAAAGCCCCAGTCCATCGATCAGGCGCCGAGCAGCCCGATAGTGCCCTGGCATGGGGGGCAGCAGCCTTCGGCTGCCGTAACCGGCAGGGTTCTGGCAACGCACGAGCGAAGGCTCACGACCGAACTCTTTGGCATCGTCGCCTTCCCGAAGTTAAAGTATAATAACGAGCGCAGACCCCGCGCGCTCCGCAAACACAAGGAGCTCTGCTGCTGTTAATAAGAGCAAAGCAAAGCCGACGTACAACCGATTACTTTGAAAAAGTCTATGGGCTAGGTCAGCCTGGCAAAGAAATGCCTCGTACGGCTCTGCTGGCAAACTACCCTACTGTAACTGTACCTTACACAAATAAAAAATGCTTTTGCCAGTAAAGTTCATACTAGGTCCCCCAAAGCAACGGGTTGTTTTGACAGGAATGCCTTTAACACTAAGCCTTTTGCCAGTACACAAATGCTGTACACAAAATGACAAATTTAGAAGTAATACATAATGTTATTACTTGAACCAAAGTTTCTGCTGTAGCCACGGTTCTGATGAAATGCTAATTTGAATGATCACGCTTATTCTACGTCTCCTTTGGATTTATCTGTTCCTACTTTTTAGTTTATTGCTTGTTTTTCACCCAGACCTTACAACTCGCAACTGAGAAGAAGTCTGTTATAAAACTTTCAGTTTAATTCAGTGCTCAGAGCCAGTAGAATACTGCTTTTAAAAACCAGCTCCATATAATAATTATAATCTCAGTGATACCCAGAGCTCAGCTCCCCCTGGTCAATAATTAGTGCGATTGTGGCTTAATACAATTTTCTTTTTTTCCCTGAAGCAAATACAATCTTTTTAGATCAATTTGTAGATTGTTACCCTAGAGGAAGACAACAATGTAAACAAACGCGGTTTTTTAATCCCATATTAACTCATTTAATTTGCACACAGATAAAAGCGTGAAAATATTTTGTTGCGCCGGCGGAGGGACAGCCTCGCACCCGGGCGAGCTGCGCTGCCGCTCCAGACCAGGCCTGGCTCTGGACTAGGGAATAAAAATATCCGCGCGAAACCTCTGCGCTGAAAATCAAATCCACATGCGGCGTTAGTTATTTACGCACTGAAAGGCCCCAGTTCTTTGCCACAGCGCCGCTACTTTCTGCTTCAGTGGAACTAAGCTGCTTTAACCTGGCAGCCCCAAGGAAAGGGAATCCCTGCGTGGCATACAGCCACCACCTCCTCCGCTGGCTGGGGGACAGTGGGCACGGCGGGAAGGTCCCAGGGTCCTGGCACGGCCAGGCTGCCAAACCAGCCCTTGGGAAGTGCTGGCAGCCCGCAGAGCAGCCTTGTTACAAACTCAGCCCCATCTTGCACAAACTTCTCTATGATCGAGCCAGCCCGGTCACGCAGCTCCTCCGGGTCCCTGGCCATCGCCAGCCCCACTCTTGGCTATTTCACAAGTCAAAAGTTCCCCAGGACAGCAGTGCTTGCCAGACCACGTCAGATCTGGAGGAGGTTTCACTCCGCAGAGCCCGGCAGAGGACACAGTAGCTGAACACTGAAATAAACTTATTAGGAGGAAAGGGAATGCGAAAGAAGAGACCAGGAGGAACAGGGCGAAGCCGAGGACGCCTGGCTCTGACACAAGGAGCAGAACACAACTGTTGACTACAGAGCAATGCGTGTAAGCCACTTTTACCACCAAGCCCTGCTCGTTCCTCATGTATTTCTGCCCTCTTACACGAGCGCTGTGGGGTACAAGGGACAACACCCAGGTAAAATTAACTTTGCCTAACCGTAGAGGCGCCCAAGAGTCGGCTGCAATCCCACCCCCTGCATCTTCCTCTGCTGTGAGGGTATGAACAAAGCAGCAGCTTAATGAAAACTCAATGTTACCAAAACACTGTATCTATAGGAAGAAGACAGGGCACAATTGTACGTAAAGCGCAATGAGAAATGTGTGGCACTGGCACATTTTCCCATTGCCACTTCCCCTACTCTTCCACATATACATTTCTAATGACAGTTCTTATTTTAACAATTTGAGGGGGTAAAAAGTCTTTTTATTACACAGCATATAGAAAAAACAATGTTGTGCCAAATGACGGAGAATAGACAGGACCTCCAAAACCAGAAGGGAACTCTGAATACAAGGGAGATGTATTAACAAGTCAGAGCCACAAAAATTTCACTTCATTGAAGAGGGATTTGTAACGGTGCCATCTGGGAACCCCTAAAGAGCACTTCTGCGGGCTGAAACAAGAGCTTGCAAATGCATCTTTGCCTAGACACCTTGCACATGACAGCACCTTGACTTACAGTATAGGCATGCTATAGGAGAATAAATTTGTTTACAAGACAACCGTGGGACTGCCTGCATACAGATAGTTTTCTATACCCTGTTTGAAAAGTACACTTGGTATTCAATGGCTTTTTGGGGAGACAATACTCATCAGTCAACTGAAGCACATCATCTTGAATCATTAATATCTCAGTAGCCAGGAAACAATTTAATAACGTATAGAAGTCTTCCCTGCTATAGGCATGTGCCCATTCCTCCCCAAAATGTATGGGTCTGCAAGTCCTGGGACACCAGGGAACTCAGAGCAGGAGAATCAATCCCACGTGGTTATCTGGAACACCATTTTGCCACAGAGACTTTGCCAAAGGAATTCTCAAATCTTGGAAGTCGACGGGGAGGATATTTTAGAACCGCACACACACGACACTCTTACCCATACAACCAGCATCAATCCCGGACAACTCACCTCAGAAATTAATAAAACTCCTTGGACTATTCTGTAGGAAGCTGCTGTTGTAATTTACTCCCGGTTTGCAGGGAAAGAAACTGAGGCACGCATGTTTGAGATGAGACCCATAGCCCCATTTACTGTGAGAGGGGTTTTCCAAGCACCCGGAGCCCACCTGCACACAGCCGTGCCACAAAACAGGAGTCCAAGGACTGAGATCCTCCCTGAGCAACATGCCCAGGATGTCTGCGGCCAAGGCATGATCTAAAGCCAACTTTTTGGTGTCCCCAGTCACTGTCTCTACCACAAGGCCACGTTTCCGCTATAGATTACACTCAGACCATTAATCTTTGAAAGAGCAGAATTTGCCACTAATGCAATCGGAAACGATGGTAAGAAAGGCTCCCATTAATGAGAACCAGCTTAATATAACAACCGACTTCTACATTTCTTATCTGAAAATACCTCCCCTGGAAGCTGTGGATACATTACAGGCTTAAAAAGAATTACTAATGCATTAATTCTTGTCAGATTTGTAGTGTCCTAACCCACAGCTGCTTCACCCACTGACCTGGGGAACATTAGTGAGAACTATATAATTTAGTAAATGAGGGCCTGACTGTGCACCGTGCGCTTGGGCTGTTATTTGGTCCTGGCGTGAGCAAAGGATACCCGCTCAAGCATTGAGATTATCATTAAACAAATTTCTAGGATCTTTGGTCTGAAAATTAAACCCTTTTCTCCTCAGCTATTTTGTGTTTATAGTAACGCAGAGTTAGGTGTCTACTTTTATGTAAGTAGAAGCAATCGTTCCCCTTTATCCTGTGTGAATCCAGGTGGGCTAACGTTAAAATGGCAAGTGTGGAGCAAAGTGAAAGTGCAGTCGGGGTTTGGGGATTAAATGCTGACTTTGAGAATAGACTAAAAATCATCCTGCATTGTGGCAAAAAAATGAAGAAGTGGATGTTTGCAAATGCCTCGGTTCTCGGGAAGCCAACTGGCTGGGGATGAAGGCAGCTATCATATGCGCTCCTGCAGAATGCTGGCGTTGGACACGCATGGGAGCGGGTCGGCGCGACTCAATCTGGGAACCTTCGCATGCACGTGCTGCAGCCCCGGTCCCGAGCGTGGTTCTGCTGCCGCCTGTTCCCTAAAATAACCGGTCCGTGCATGGGAAGACCACGAAAGCCCAACTCTTTCCCCACCACAAGGCAGAAACGGAGTCTCTTCCATCACAGGAAAGGAGAGAACATCCTGACAAATGCCTGCGTTTTGGACGGGTGACAAAGCTGTCATGGGAAAGAGGCGGCAGCTCCCTTCGGAGACGGGAGGTGGGGAGCGGGATCAGGAAACTTCTGAGCTCTTCTGGCAGCCCAGGTCTGGCGCCAGGCCACCAATCCCCCACTTCTCGCAGCAGATCAGCGCTTAAACACAAGCAGATTGACGCCGAATGCTCGGTGGCTGCTCCGTGGTTCCTATGAAACCAATTTGGTATTCGGAGCCCGGAGCCCGCTGGAGAGGTTGCACAACCCATATTCACCTCCATAATTAGCACAGCTCGGTACCTTGGGGGCTGTTTCTGCACAGACTGAGCCCCAGCTCAGCCTGGAAAGTTACCTCTCCCATCGGCTTCCAGAAGGTCCCCGCAACAGCCTGGAGAAATGCCTCGGGGTTACACTGCAACACCCACTTATGGCTGCTGGGCTGGCCCTACGGTGTCCTCCTCAGCTGTCCTCACACACATCATTCACCTTTCTTTATATAGAGATCATATGGGAAAGGGGCTGTGTGTGTATATGGAGGGTTGGGAGGAAATTAAACTGGAACTGGGACAAAGATCTTTTAAAGCACCGTGTTGCGTGCCCCGTTGTTGGGTTCTGTAAATCATGACCTGCCATATGTTAACCTGATACAGTCCTCCACGTGCACCTCCCCGCTCTAGGAGTCAAAGCCATATCCCATAGGGAGACGATCAACTTCCAGCCTTCCCAGGTAATTTGTACATTTTGAGTTTCACTCTCTATAAAAATTGTCAGGATTTCATTTTACGTACTTAATTATCCTCTACTTGGAGCTCCATCAGGTGCCTGGCCTCATGCCTGCATTTTAGGAGTCTCAATGCCAAATGTAACCAGGGGAGAGAGGCAAGTACCTCCAGAGAGAAAATGAGAGCACCCAAACCCATTGCCTGTGCGGAGGTACGTGCTGCTTACGGCTTGCAGACGTAGTCATATACGTGCCTGGACAGTAATTTTACTCTGGCTTATTGATTAAAACACAGACCGTTACTCTTAATTCCTCAGGTTTTTAGTGTGCTCTCTAACGGTGTCGTTTGATTTATGACGCTAACGGCATTCCTGTGCAAACAGTGCATTTCCAGTTTTTAAATATGCATACGAAAATGTTCTAGGAAGAAATATTTTCATAAATGTTAATATTACCAAAGTCACCATTACCAGTAAGTAATGAACTTTGTCTGCAGGATTTCATGGGTATTTTGTTCTTAATCTTTTTTAATACTTCAGCAGACTCCCGCTGCCACCAGCCTGATGCACCAGTCTCACTCCACCTTTCCACCCTGCAAACTCCCCAGTTTCGATGGTGTAAAACTGGAGTAGCACGGTGACGAATCAGGCCCTAACACAACGAGTACACTGTATACGTTTTTATTGTTTAATTTATTGTTTTTTCCACTGAGCTGGCTATATTGTTTTATCCATTTGCGTGACAGGATGTCTAGGAAACAGCTGAAAGAATTATTTGCAGTGAATTTAAAACACACTGGATTAGAAAGACGCAGGCATAAAAATCTTTGTTGAGCAAATAACAGGGTGCTACCCGTGTGTCAGATTGGGAAACTTAACTCCTTCATATCATAAACTGCACGTATGATAGGGACAACAGCTCTGCCTCCTTCAGTGACTGAGCTGATGCCCCTGACCTAGCTCTACCTACATGAAAGCTAGCAAAGCCTGTTCCCCGAGCTTTCCCAGGACACTGGTGGACAGAGAGCAGATAAACAGCCTTCCTATCCCAAACACGGCTCCGAGCATGGGTTGGAGCTGTCTTCTCCAGCTGCATCCGTCTCTCCACCGATGAAAAACACACGCATGTGACTTGTTGTGACTAAACACCTAACTCTGAGAAAACCAAAGGAGGATTTCCCTTTCAAACCTGGAGGATAAACTTCATTAAATTAAAGAAAACAATCTGGTAAGAACGAAACCACAAATACCATCATTGGGAAAACAATAAGAGATGAGCCTAAAGCCTGCAAAAAGGCAGGCATTTCAGAGGTGGACTCCAAAAGCCTGATGTCAAGACTGCAAGTGAAAGTCCAGCACAAGCAGGGGATACAAATAATGGGATTTTTCACCTATGGCTGCACTTGCGCAACAAACAAGTCCCTGAGGTTTAGCTTGAGGGTGGGATGGCCTTTCCTTCAGGTTTACAACCTTTTGTGAGTTTAAGGAGGACAATAGATATTATTTATACATGGTTTCTGGAGGTTTATCATGAGGAAGTGAGCCCTCAAACCAGTTTCAGGATGTCTCACTGCTTACAGCCACAGCCACAGTCCACTTACTGCTCCCAAGAGCCTTCCTCTGTGGCCAGCGATAACTCACCGGAGGACACGGGCACAGCACGTGTCACACAGGGTGTCATCATCTACACCTACCACTGAGATCTTGAGCCACTTGGTGCATTTTGGATGGCAACATCCCTCACACGTTTAATTAAACCAGGATTTCCATGTACTCAAGTATCCTGGTGTGGGACACGAGGAACAAGACCTCGGGTGAGCTCAGTGCTATTGCACAGTGCCCAAACTGTACGCCCCGAAGGGATCCAGCTCAGCAGTGCGTTATTCGCTGCCGGGTGAATATCCGCATATGTCAGAAGTGTGGACAAGCCATAACAAAGAGTTACAGTGTACTTGTCTCTAAGAAAGTTTCTCCACGGTTAATGCTTAATCAAATTTGTTTTAATCGCTGCAAGTTATTGGCCAGCAATTTTATTTACCATCGACATCCATTCTGATCTTTTAAAAAATGAGACCTGTATTTGCGTCACTGAAAAAACATCCAACAGCATTGCTTAAGACTTCAATAATCCTTAGGCTTGCTCCTTTTAACCCAGAAAAGGAAGTTTTTTAAACAGTAACGCCAGCGTTTACAAAACCCAGGGTTTGACATCCACTGACTAATTAATCTTCACACATTATTGGCATTTCATGGAAGGGGAAACTGAAACACAGGCAAGTCCCCAAACCCCAGAGGAGGTCAAAGGCAAAACTGGGATCGGACTTCATAAAAGCCGATTCTTCCACTAGACGTGGAGTCCACATCTAACTTTATGAAAGACATTTCCATTTTGCATTTTTATCAAATTAGAGCAGACTTTATAAAGTGTAAGAAAAGTCATCTTAACAGCTACTTCATTTCCTCCACTGCTATTCATAGCAGCCCTGCAAAAAATCAACAGTGCATTACACAACGGCGTAGGTTTAGCAGCAAGGGTTTTAACAGGCTGGACAGTCAATATACATTGAAAACAAAACATGTGCCAGACTCTGAACTATAGAAATCACAGGAGCCAACGGAGCTGTGTTGTGTTACGCTAGCCAGGAATCTAACTCAATAGCTGCTACAAATATATACTAAATAAAAAATGGCAACGAGCTCTGCTGCATAAATAGCATCTCTCCACACTGGCATACTACCCACCAGCAATCGCTCGCTGAAAGAGAACTGAAAGCAGGCTTTTGGCATTGTCTTGAAAAAATGTGACTGCCCGAAAAAAACAGGATCCAAATACATCCCTTTCCTCGTGCAGACGGTCGTGCGCAATGTATTCAAGAAATTATCTCTGTTTGGGTTTTTTTTCCTTTCAGGTACCTCTTCAATTCTGCCAATAGGTGTGACAGCACCGCAGCAAAGACTGAGGGCTGCAGGTTAGAGCCCTACGACTTGGAATGTGCAAATTGAAATGCCATTGGGGGTACCTGCTCTACAAATGCAATCAAACTGGCAACAGTCGGTAGGGGACCCTGTAAGTTCTTGTGCAAAATCCTACCTCCAGTTCAACTGCTGACTTTGGGTTCCTCTTTGGAGCAGGGATACAGCTTTGTTTCTGAGATTGAGAGACCCAAACTTGGAAGCTAGTGCTTTATGAGGACCCAGACCTTAGAACAGGTCAGCACTTCACCATCCTTGGCTTCCAAAATAGCTTTTTCTTTTCCCATCCAAAGGAAATTAGGGGATTCATCCAACCTTTAACTGTGAGTGATTTAGGAGACTGCTCCCACAAGCCATGCCTCTTTTCAGAAGGTGAACAGCCCAGATTCTCCCTGGGGACAGGAGGGACATGGTTTTTAAAAAAGCTCTCCAAAGCCACAAAGTCTGCAAACAAGCTCGGATATGGACAATTGATGTCTACCACCAACTTCTCTCAGTTTCTACAAGCTCTGGAGCAGACACTTTGACACTGTGTTTGTGTGCCTTACCAGAAGAGAGCTCAAAAAGTGGTTGCAAGATCCACCACACTACAAAGAGGTGGGAAAAAAAATGAAAATGTGAAAGAAAATAAGTAATCATCAGAAGCCATTTCAGCTCCTTTCTCCTCCTCTGTCATGCCTCTTCTCCTCAGAAAGATGAGGTCCACAGCCTCAAACAAAGCCTTGTTTCCTGAGGATTTGCATTGCATGTCTTCATTCCTTGCAGGACAACATCCTGCGCTTCTCCCCCAACTCCTTTATGATTCATCTTCCCCTTCCCTAAGATTCCTCCCTTCCCGACCTCTGGCCCTCACATCTGGAGGAGTGAGAGGCAGCTTGCGTGTGGCTGCTTCCAAGCTCTGCGTGTGCTGATGGACGTACCAGACAGACAAAGGTGAGGCTCACCCTGACCATGTTCCTGCTGCGAGGATAGGGATTGGGGGTGTCTCTTCCCTGCTTAGCCACCATTTTCAATGAAAAAAAAAAAAAAAGTAGAAGCTTGGAGTCTTTGAGAGCTTTTATCTGTCTGTCAGACTGGAATGAAATTAGCCAAAGGGATAAATGTTATGTGAGCATTACCTACAGACAGAGGGGAAGCTGTTGCAAGACCCAAGCTAAAGTATGAAAGAACTGAGAGGCACAGCTGGGGAAACCACTTCCACTTCACAAATTATCCCAGCCCCCAGACGACAGACCAGAGTGAGTCCCCAGGTCTGAATTTAGCAGCCTGTAGCATGCCCTGTCCCTGCAGCTAACAGCACGGGTCTCTTCCAACAAAGGGAAAAGCACACGAGCTTTTCTATGCAGTATCTCTCGTAGGATATTCCCCTGACCCAGGAGGTGCAGGGATTCATGGGTTAGAGAAAGAGCTACACACCTTAGAGCTTAGAAATCCAAGTAAACAGCTGCATTCACCCCAGGTATAGAACAATGAGGGCTGGTCTTCAACATATCGGCAACTTCAAAATGTCTTTCAGTGGCAACCTGACAAGGTTGTGTTTCAACAGGAATATGTTATCTTTCTCTCCAAGGCTGGGCAGGACACTTCCTAACAGACAATTCAACAGGCCCCAACAAGTGATTAAATAAGTTAGGTTGGGGGGGGGGGTATTTTTTTTTTTTTTAACTTTTCTGTTCCAACATTTAAAGCCCGTACTCTGGAGGCAGTTGAAGCAAAGACCTTGCTCCAGCAGTGCTGATAAGAACAACAGGCCCTCACAGGTGGAGCTTGCAGGCGATGAGCTGGATGGGAAGGCAGATACCACCGCAGAAATAAAGGCTTTGCCTGCACTGATGCCAACAGCACGTTTCTTCTGGAGGAACGGGAGCGGTGTGGAAGAAGCCTCTGCCACGCAGTGGGCCGAGGATGGTTTATGGGGATGGCAGAATGGATGTGGTTAAAATTTTAATCAGGATGACATGTGTTGTTGACATATGGCAACGCACCACCATCTGGATTCAGAAACAGACCTGGGTTTTCAAGCTGTTGCTGGCCAAAGCCAAGAACATTGCTGAGGTGCTAGGTCAGACTGGCTGGGAAGGGTTCTGCCAGCAATCCCTCTTGACACAGTATTGCTTTCATTAAATCAGCCTGCCTGCCTACCCAGCTGAGGTGAAAGAAGGATAAAGTCCACGAAAGGTGGAAGAAACAGCAAGAGAAAAGGTCAAAAAAAAGGAGTTGAGCTAATACACCCACTTTCTGCTCTGCTCCAGCCTCTGCAGTGTACTCAGGTTACTCAACTGCAGTCACTCGTTTTGTGGTCTTGTAGGGTAAGCAAAGTCTTCAGCGCTCGGCAGGAGCACTGCGGTTCAGCGAGGAGTTTCTGCCTGCCTCCCAGCAGCAGGCATCCAGCACAAGAACAAAGCACCTGAGGTTCAACTCGCTTAACCATTTCCTTTCCACCGCAAGCCAAGCATGTGCCGAGTTACCTTCGGCCAAGGGGGGGGAGGAAAGGAGAGAGGGAGGGAAATGTAAGCCACGTTTCTGTAGGCTGATCTAACAAAGTAACAAAAGCGGACGAAAAAGAAAATTCCAAGACAACTCTTAAAAGGCTTAAAATATCAAAGCAGCTAACATTTTATCCCAGCAGAATTCCTCTGGGATTAGCTTGGCTTTCCAGGCATAATACGGTGTTTTACAGTGCCTTTATTTTACCCATCCCATTTCTCTTTTTTATTTGCATAACACTCTCATCAATTAGTGCGTCTCTGTTTGCTCTCAAACAAATCCAGAGCTCATGGCTAAAACTGCAGTGCAGGAGAGACACCCAATAAACTCCCGCAGGTTGTGAGCTGCTGCCTCACTCGCATCGGATGTGCCGCTCGTTTGGGAGGGTTCGACTCTTGGCTTCACTGACCTGAACTGCAAGTTGTAGGGGGAAAGGAGGGGGGCTCAGCATCCCTGGTATTTGGCTCCAAATCATTACATTGCCACGAAACGTGCCTTAGCCTAACAAAAGCCACGGGTTGGGGTGTACCAGGAAGCACTGCACCGCCTCATGACCTACTCCACGGACAGACCAAGGAAGTGACTCACGAGCCAGCTTGAGATCAACAGCAGAAATTCCTCTTTCCTTTGGCAAAGCCAGGCTTTCATCCTCTGTCTTCAAAGGGATTACCTATGAAATTCTCAACTATGAAGTTTGTGTAATTTCAGCCCAACTCCAGAGATACAGTAAAACTGAAATTCTAGAGTTCTCAAGTGTGTTTCAGTAAGACATCATTCCCCAAATGCTGCTCCCCAAGAAGAAAACAAGATGGCACCATTACCTCCATCTCTCTTTTGTTTTGCTTAACATTTGAAAACTCCAAATTTCAGAGCACAAGAGGATGAATTTATGATATGAGAGGCATTTAAGTGCAAGCCCTATGAACAGCGACGCAATTAACAGCTAACCCATGTGCAAATTCCTCCTATCGCAATGCAAGAATACAGCTGCATTTTAAAGTTTTCTTAAGCCATATTATATAAGCCAGATCCCACATAGCATTTTCTACTATAAATTTAAATATGAATGGGAATTACATCACATTTTATTCTACTTCAAGTTCATTTTTGGAAAGCCACAAACAAGTTGGAGATTAACATCAGTCATCCCAGACTTCAGACAACACTGCTACAAGCTGGGAAGTATAGATATTAAAATTTATGTTCACCAGTTGCAAAACTATTAGCTAGTTTGGAATGCACATACATATTTTGTGCATATCCACCCTAAAAAGCCATAACGTTACATTCTGCATGTCAATATAAAATTTGCAACGAATTCCTTTTAGATATTAATTTCAGTGAAAGAGTTCACCCAAGTGCCTGGAGAACGCAATATTAAAAGAAGTATTTTATTTCTCAATCTATATAGAGAACTATTCCCTTGAAAAATGTCCCCTTGATATGTTTCGTAAATAGCTTAATACAATTTGAAATTAAACTTGATTCCGCGGCATGATATTATAATGTCAGAAACACATTCCAGAGGAAGAGCTGGCATTAATCACCGATCCCAGCACGTAGTTACTATTTCACCGTACAGCAGTAACACCCGCAGAGCGCTGCACCGGGGCCACGCCGACGGGACGATGCTCACCACCCAGAAGAGTTGCCGTCGAGGGCTTCACTAAGCCCTGCGAGCCCCCCGAGCCGCATGTCGCGAGAGCGGTGCCACTGACTTCTGCCACAGCGCCGTCTAAGTCATGAATGCTCTGGCCGTGTGTGCTCAGAGTACAAAAACAAAGCGTTTTCAAAGGCTCACACAAAAACTTCGATGAGCTAAAAAGGGTAGTTTTTTTCTAAAAGCTTCTCTATCCTGACCTTGCACTCTGCTGGCTTCTGTTTAAAGCTGGGCATAGAGAACACCTCTTGGACAATTTATGTAGAGATCAGGATTCTCTTTTGGCTTTCACTTTAATGATCACAGGTTTACCCCAAAGTTGTGGTTTACTCCTCTTATTTTACAAATATAAAAAACTCAAAGCAAACAGAACTGGATGCATTATTTACTCAACCACTAGCCCTTAAATATCACTTACCACGGCACAGCCACCTCACCTTTCTCCTCAGACATCCACACCCCCACTTATCCACTTTCCTCCATTTTAACCTTGTGTCAATGTTTTCTATCTTCTTTCTCCTTTCTCTCCTTCTCTCCGCTTCCCTCTCATTCTTACTACAGTTATTACTTAACCTTCAGGTACCCACTTAAGCAACCCACCAAATAGCAATAATGATCACACAGAGTCAATAGTGTGGTACGTAATCACCTTGCCTACTGTGCTAATGTCAGTTATCTTTTGCTAATGTACATGACATGCTTTATCTTTGCCGAGCGGCAAGAGCGAATTACGGTTTGTTTGGGATCAGCTATTGTTACTGCACCTGGGCTTTTCTTCAATTCTTAAAGTGTTGGGTTTGTTGGGGGTTTTTTAAGTAAAAAAAGAACACATTAACATGTTTTTAAAAAAATAAATAAAAGAAGAAAGTAATACAAGATTCTCCTATCACGTCCATGCAAAGCTGTCCCTGAAGATGATGGAGTTATACAGTGTGGATATCGCGGGAGCATCATTGGACCAGTGTAAGAGCTTTAACTGAGCCACAGTATTGACTGGATGCTACCCAAAGACCAGGCACATCACCCACAACCCTGTGTTTCACCCCTTATTTACTGCTTTGTTGTTGGTTTGGGGTTTTGGTTTGGGCTTTTTTGATAGCTTTCTTATTTTTAAAGTACCAAAAGCCAGGACTTTCCCGAGGAAGAGCACACCCCGCAGAGGGAGGTACTGCAAAGCTGGACACCGGACAGAGGATACATTGCAAAGCTGGATGTTCCCTCAACCCCATGTGCCAAAATGGTAACCCAAGGCAAGTTAAGTGTCTGGGTGTAAAGCTCATGTAATTTGTATTAACGTCTAACGCTCTCCTGGCCGTAAAGCTGCAGCTCCAGAGCTGGCGTGCAGAGCCCCGGGTATTTCCCTACTTGCTGGGCAAAGAGTTTGCTCTGAAAGCCAACCATGGGGCAGCAGCAGACCTTCGGCAGTGCTGGTTATCTGCGGCAGAGGGGTGAGGTTCAGTCATCTACACCGTAACCGTAATCTGCATAAACAGGCTCTCACAAATACCCTCTTAGCGCTTCAGCTCACTTTTATAACACCATAGGTATACCCAGCCAGCTCCGCAGAGAGAAACAATCCAAATACTCCGAGGGAAGAATAACTTATTTTACATTTCTGAATCCTGTAATAATATTTGCTCTCAAGGTCTGCTATTCCCTCTACCAGAGACAGAGAAAAAGAAAGGGAGCAAGCATGTGGAGACGTGTACACAGAGAAACACACGCATTTAAACATGATGTCAAACCCTTATCTGGCCTTAAAAAAATGGCAGAAGTCTTGACTTCTTTATAGCATAAGACCATTAAAGCTACAGAACCTCAATTAAAAAGCTGCCAGAAGATTTTTTTACTTTGTTCCAGGAGGATATAAAACCAGTTATGAGGGGGAAAAAAAAAATAAAATAAAATAAAAAAAAAATCTACTTTTTACATAGAAAGTCTAAACCATAATTACTGCCACACTTAATGTTACTGCACACCAGGATGACTCTAACTCCCATATCATTATTTTTTATTTACTATTTACTTTGCATTTTCTATTCTGTACTTGATAAGGCATAAAAAATCCAAATTAAATAATATAACATATCATTAATACAGTTTCTTTTCCCCAAGGCCACAAACACACCAAACCGGTTTGTTTACCCTTGGTTTATTCTTGCCTGTAAGCAATTCGGAGCGGGGACAACAGGAAAGAGCAATGGGTACACAGGACAACTGGGATTCAACCCAAACTGACGCCTTCTGTGGCTACTTGCATCCCTCAGGTGAAAAATCTAGCAGCCATATTCCTCCAAAATAAAGTAGGGTAAGCATTTTTAGCAAATTAACAAGAAGACACAGGCCTTTCCTTCTCTTTGGCAGGTCAAGTGCACGATAGGGCACAAGAACCGTGCGTGCTCTTATCGTATCTGCCCTCTTCAGACAGATTTCAAGATGTAATCTCAGCAAGGTCTCTGCTTTAGATCTTGGTGTTTATCTACGGCAGCAGTATCTGTCTTAGGAATATGCTGGGTGGGTAAGAGGGATAAATCCAACTGTAGTGCTAAGAGGATAGTAATCGGCCTATGCTCTGATGGATTTGTATCTCTTTGGGGGAAATCAAGCTGCCTCTACTAGATGTAGAGGGTAGAAGAACACACAAGAGCAGAAAAGTTTTATGCCTGTTATTTTGTGCTCTGCGAAGATGCAGTCTCAGGGCTGAGGAAGGTTGTTTCCCATTCTTTGCAAGCACATCCACCACCACTCAGCGGAAAATGCGAGCCAAACCCTGGCCCACACAGTCCACCCAGGACCATGCTCTGCCCTCCCACTGTGCACCATCCCTCCAGGAATGCTCTCCCCACTGGCAGAAGGACCAGGAGATGTTAACGGACTGCTCTGAAACCAGAAAGTTCTCAATACATGTGGGCACATGGTGTTCCTCTAATGCAATGGACATACTTCTCCTGGCCAGCTTCCAACTCTTGTAATTACATGCTGCTGACCCCACGACCCTTTGCAGTTTCCATAGGCTGTGTTAGTTTTCACTTCCTATTGTGTTGCTTTGCACTTTCCAGGAGTTGCCATGTGCACCCCCAGAGACACCCGCATTTTGCAGATGAAACTACAGAACACCGCTTGCCTTCTCAGGGAAGCTTAATTTCTTTATTACTGTAGAGTTGGTTTGGTGCTAGGAGGTGCAACTACGGTGTAAGACCAGTAATGACAAACCCAGGTAATGCTGGTTCTTTGAGTATTTCACATAGGTTCTCCTTTCAGAGACACACCATGGAAAAAAAGTGTCTTCTAGAAAGACTTTTTTTGAAGACTTTTTTTGCACTGATTCCAACCCCTCTGATGGCCCCAGTTCAGTGGTGTGCAGCTCTGGGTGCTGCCTTTAACATGTGTTCATTTGTTTTTTGAGGGGATGGGAATTAAAGGAGAAAGAGGGATGCATGAGCAGGTCAGGGATCTGCTGCAGGGAAGACAGGGTTAAACCAGCCCTCAGCACTATGGAGCATGTTTGAAGGAAGTCTCACAAAAGTAATTTTAACTCTCTCGTCTCGCTCGCTCCGTCTCGCTCCCTCCCTCTCTCCTCCCCGTCGTCTTCCCCCCTTCTTCTTCTCAGTTGTACATTATTCCTCATTCTTTACATCGCGGTTATATTTATCCCTCGTTCCACTGAAGCCGTATATTAAAAGTGCCAGTTCTGAGCTTCTGCTGTACAAGGGGAAAGAAAGGAAGAAAAAAAAAAAAAAAAAAGGGAAAAAAAAAAAAGTGCTCGCATTCAGTTCCTGTGAGCTCTTGCTCACTTTGAGCGCTGTTCCTATTACACAATAATGTGTTATTTTGTTGAATTTTGGCATCCATCTAGCTCGTCTGGTCAGGAGCCAAAAAATTAGAGTGTGTCAGTCCACCAGTTCCTCTGCAGAGAAGCGCTCCCCTCGCCCAGCGCGTGCTCCGCGCTCCTGGCCCCAGGCCAGCAAGGGAAATCCATTTTACATAAAGAACGCGCAGAGCTCAAGTGCTCGGAGACTTTTTACCTACTAAAATAACTTTATGGACAAATGCCAGTCTGCGAGACACACGCGGCAGAGAACAGTTGGCACCAAAAACAAGGTAAAGCGCTCCGCGGAGGTACCAAAGTTTTTCAGAACCGAGGAAATGGCTGTCGGTGCCGTCGTGGCACGTCACGTGACTTGGCACCGCCCGCCCCATTGGCCGGCCCCGCAGCCGAGGCAGCCGCCATGTAAGGAGCGGAGAGCTTCGCCCCTCGCTGCATTCTTAAAATGGCGGACCTGCCGCGCGCCCGGCGAGGCGAGCCCAGCCCCAGCTCCAGCCCCAGCCCTAGCCCCAGCGCTTTTCTCTTCCCCCCCCTCCTTTTTTTCTTTTCTATTTTTTTTTTATCCCCCCCTCCTTCCCCCTCCGCTGAAGTTTTTATAAACCTTTACAGATTTGAGTAGAAACAGATTTCTCACAACTTGCTCTGCGTCTCAATTTCACAGCTCAGCATACACTCAGGCACTGTCAAAAGCTTGACAGCGTTCCAGGGAAAATATTAACTGTAAACTTTCCAACAGGAATTGAAGGCACCACACACGGCTCCCGTCAGGATGTCCCCTCCGCCAGGCACGGAGAAGGCGATGTTTTCACAGGTTCCCAAAGCTCACGCCGCCGCGAAAGCTGCCACGACCCCCAAGATGGTCCCGCTTCACCGCGTCGCGGGCGCAATTAAAGAGGGACGCCTTCTCTCCAGCGACGAAGCGCGCCGCCCGCCTTGTGCTCGCAGGCCGGACCCGTTGAACACTGCATGCTCTGATGTATAAATATTTGCCTCTGGCTAAAGTTCAAGCGGCCCTCTGTGGCTGCCAGACACAACAGAAAACCAACATCCAAGGGAAAGTGTTTACTGCAGCACTGGCCAAAGCAGCGACTGCCAGCAAGCATGTCGCTCGCCTCGGCCCAGCCCGGCCCACAGGCGCTTATCGTAAAGCACCTGGCCGGCCGCCACCCCGCGCCTGCCACCCTTCCTGGGAAATGGTTAATTTATTAAACACACCCCTTCGCCCTCAACTCCACTGACAGCCTGGCATGAGGGTCCAACTTGTCCTCCATGTGGTCTGCAGGCATTAACCCTTCGTTAAGTGAACGTCCATAACGCTGCCAGTTAGTTCAGGTGCTTTCCTGCCCGGCCCCCTTGTGAAGTTGAGCTGTTACCTTGGACTCAAGCGCGCAAAAACTTGCAGGCAGCTACTCCTCTGCAGAGCCAACCACCCGTGCGCGCTGGAAAGAGGCAACTGAAAAGTGGCTGCGCACGGGATGTCTTTCATCAGTAAAAACATAATACAGAAATTCATTTCCTCATCCTTCTCCCACCCTCCAAAATAACCATTACTTAGTGTCTTCCCCAAATAAGGGTAGCTAAATCCAAGTAATTCCACCTATGAATCAGCAGCTTCAATATTCCTAAAATCCCTAAAAAAGGTAAGGAGAAGAGGCAAAAAAAAGCAGCTAAGGGAACCCTCCAGGAGGCCTGGCTGTGATCAGGGCTGTTGTCATTGCGGTCATCCTTGAAACGGCTTCCCAATACACCAATAATCGTAGTGTTAAAATGCAGTAAATGAACACGCCAAGACCCTGCACGGCTGATTCGTTCGTGCCATAAACAAAGCAGACTTCACTACGAACAAACAGGAAAAACTATTTCGGGAAAGCATCTTGAAGAAAGAAAGGAAGAAAGAAAGTGGAATTATTAAGGCAGGAAGAAATGAAAGGATAAAAAAAAAAAAAAGATAAGCAAGCCTTCATATTATAATTTAACTAAAATGTGAAGAGAGCTATGCAAATAATTATTCTGACGTTGCCTTTAGTCTATGCATTTAAGCCACTGAAGTACCTGACTTTTGTCACAGGGTATATCTGCTAAAGCAGATGTTATGTAGCAAGTTTTATAGTTTGCTATAGCTCTAAACTGAAAAAAATCTTTCCTCCTTATTACTGTCTTAGTCTAGGTTTAAAAAGTTGCAAATTCACTGCAAACCTCCCCAAACAATCTCAACCGATCCCATTTTCGACTCCCTTTTTTTTTATTAAATATGGGAGAGTTAATAGAGAAAATTTGATGAAAATTTGAAATTTCATGAGTAACATAAAACTTCTTACAAAATTTTCTTCTTTCACATGAGTCTTAACAACTCTGCTTGCCCTTTCCAACCTGACGGCAGCCCACAAGCGCTGCGTGATGTCAGTGCTGTCGATCTCCTTTAGACCTAAGAAGCCCAGCACTAATAGTATCAGGACCGGCTTCCAGGAGGCCCAAGCGAATCATGTGAAAGAGGATCACAGAGGAATGTTCTGTTCCCACTGCGAACAAGACAGAATTAACTCTGAGATGCTTCCTTCTGCTGCCCTGTTTGTCCGAAAGGTCAAGACGATTAGCTCTTGTATACTCAGAACCGACCGTCAAAACAAAACGTACGCTAAACCTCCATCTATTTTAAACAGACAAGAAGACGCACTTAGGAAGGATCATTTAAGATGCGTTTAAGGTGTAGTGAGTTATGATGTTTCATTCTTCTTGTCAGCTGCTGCGCGACAACAGCTGCCTGTTAACTTTTTGTTATTTCAAGCAGATTTAAGGAGGCTTTTTTTTTAAGCGCAATTACCTTTTTCTGGTAAATATAAAGAAAGAAACAAAGACTGTGGACAGAAGAAAGCAAGCCTGACGTTTAAGTCATCAAGCATCTGAAAAAAAAAAAAACCAACCAACCACCTACCACTACACTGGCAAGCTTAATTCATTACAACAATTACTCTATCAGGTGGATTTCTATGGAAATATATACATCGTTTACCACAGTGAGGATTCCTTTACCAGTCGTATCTTTGAAGTCCAAAGATTAAAAAGCAGATACACTGAAAGCATTCAAATCGTCCAAGTGCTTTGATACGGTGTTTGTCTACATTATGCAGAAGAAAAGGTACTTACCAGATCTTAATTGACTATATATTTAAGAATGATCATAGCAACATATTCAGCATATTACCAACGGGTATGAAATGTTACACCCAATAAATGTTGTGTGACACGTACCTAATGGGTATTCTATCATGTTCAAAGAGTATAAAACAAATACAGAAAAAAAATTCATCCAATTGTATCTTTTTCATTGAGCATCAATGTAAATATAGGCTGAAGCAATCAAAATGCTGGAAATATAAATATTCCTTTTAAAGCCACTGAATCCATCACTTTACTAGGGAAGGCTTAGCTATGTTATTTGCAATTCCCTCATTGCACAACAATGTACATTACTGTCTGTAAGCTCTAATTTGGCATGGCGCATCATTAATGACCTGAATGGTGGCTGTTTCACACATACATATTTAATTACAACAGCTGAACAAATTACATATTTATGCTTTATAAAGGGGATTGCCAGTCTAATTCATTTGCTATGCATGCAGGTACAGGGCTCCATCTGCAACAGCATCTGCACAACAAGAGCTAACAATTATCCATTGTAAGTGAGTGAGTGTATCTGGTGAAACCTGTAAGAGATGCAATCGTATTAACCACTTCACTGCCTACAAACTAGTATTTTCTCAATGGACCACAATATTTTAAATAATTTATCAACAATAATACTACTTTGCATTTTCACAACATCCCTCATCCGAACAACTCTGAGCACTTTATAAGCTATAAAAAATTAAGCCTTAAACACTCCTGTGAGGAACGGAGTTCTTATCCCAACAGCATATATGGGCAATGGAAGGCACCTAACCCTAAGGGGCTGGGTCCTCAAAAGGCACAATAGGCTTCCGTGAATCTCTGCTGATTTACAGGATTTTAACCTACGATCTTGCCCCGTGTGAAAGGTGAGACAAAAAATCCGTGGCAAAGAAAGAGAGTTAGATCTCCATAAAAATTAATGCATTGGTTTAAGCCTTAAGAAGACTTGGCTTCCATGGGCTTTTGATCAAGCTTAAAATTATTATCCACAACTTACCATTCTTATTGCACAAAAACTCTTAGTGAACTATCTAAAAAGCCCTCCAACACATGAAATATTTACGTCTAAAAATTCACGGAGAAACAGCGAGAGATCAGAATACTGGAAAAATATAAATATGATCCAAGTCTTCCAGAAAGAAGGAAAGAATAATCACGGCAGTGAGAGCCCAAACTAATATTTGCAGAGTAGAAAATTAACAGAACAAAATCAAAGCACGTAAGGGAGACAACCGAGCTGCCTGAACCAATTAGTATTACTGTTTTAGCGTGGATATTTTTTGACAAACTATGTATATCTATGGTGTATATCAAGCAGAATTATAGTATTAATAGAACAATAGAAGTTGTATATTTAGATTCTGGCAAAGTACTTAGTACAAACTCTCATAAAATTCTGCATGCGCAGCATTATTTTGACTTAGTTCTGAAGTTATTGTATGGCTTGAAAACTTAGTGTAATGTATAAAAATTATGAGCAGTCACCTCCTGAGCTCAAGCTACTCATTTAGTGAAGTACTCCGGGGAAAGGAGACAGTCAGAAAGAGAGCCCCATCTTATTTAAAATCTTTGTTAAAAGAAAAATAGGAGGGGAATGAAAATTGTGCATAGCCACAAAACAGATGTTTGATGTACTTCCAGAAGAACGGAGAAACAAAGAAAGGTGCTAGAAGTTTGGAAGCAGTCTGAGCACAAAATGAATTCAGTTTCAGAAAAATGGGCAAACACAATAAGAAAACCAAATAATTACAGGGACAGAAAAAAATGAGGAAATAAAATGTCAAAATAAGCATACCCAGTGACAGCAAAGAGATAATTATACGAGAGCTTGTGATGTTGTATAGCAGTAGCAAAAGCCAGTGAAACCTCTGGCAGTCCAATGTCTTTGAGAAGTGGAAGGTTTTTCATCACTTAGGACAGTTAGAAGTAGATAATCAGTGTTCTATAGGAAGGGCTATTTACCAACAAGACAAGATCAAACAAGTCCTTTCCGTCTCTAATTTCTTTGGTTTTACAGGAATTTTAAACAGCTTCATAATTTTCACGTAACAAATATATAACAAATCTAAGGATCAGCCTAAGTATAGGATTATGGAAAAATTATTTCAGCTTCAATACCTAAAAGAAGATGCATTTTGGAGTAAAAGAATCAATAGTGAAGTTTCCCATTATCATTTACAGGCTCTATTTAGAAATAAATAGGTCTAAATAGGCTACTTGGCATGGGGCAGCTGTAGGTCAACATTCTACATCAGACACTGTAATTTGCCATAAGTGCAGAGGTGCTCATTAATTACAGGGAAATTTGAAAGTATCCCTCAGGCCTGTGCTGTAGCTGCCAAACTGTTCAGTGAAGTGCAGGCACCCTCCAGGAAGTTCTGGTGCTGCTGCTGCTTTAAAGACATGATTGGGCTGCTCAGTACAAAAGATCAGCTGTCCCAGGATGGATATCTCAATTGGAAAAGCTATTTTATCGAATTAACAGCTATGGTGTTCTGTGAGTGCACCAAGTGCCACAGCTGCTTCTATGTCAGCATCCAACATCATCTGGATCTGCTGGCCCCACCGACTTCCCCGAAACACACTTCTCTGGCTCTGCCTCAGGCAACAGAGTGAAAATATGGGACAGAGCACCAATAGAAAGCCAAAAAAAAAAAACAAACAACCAAAAAACAAAAAACCAAAACCCACCCAAACAAAAAAAAAAAACCTCTCTTTTTAGGGCTGTGAATGGTGGAATTGGAATTCCAGACGTCTCCTTCCCTCAGCAGGGCAGCTCCGACTTCCTCTTGGCCCAACCTGCCCGATATTTCTGGATACTGGCACCAGCGAGTGACGGAGGGAACTCCGCACAGCGCCGAAATCCTGGGCAAGACAGTGTGTAAACTCTGCACATCTTCCCTGACTCATGCAGCTGTACCCTCTGTGATACGTGCACGAGCGGTGGAGTTGTTCAAAGGTTTAAACTGCTCAAAAAAGGAACTAAAATATATTTATTTTATAAAGGGGGGAGGAGGTGCAATTGCTTAGTGGACACATGCCAGGCAACATCTCTGTAATTACATTTTGTTATGTTGCAACGCCTGCTTTTTCTACACCCTTAATTAGGCAAGAAAAATCAGGAGAAAGATCATCTCAATTTCTCCCCAGCTTCCTGGGTTAACATTACATAGGATCAACTACTGTACCTAAATGCCCTGTCACAGTACCTCAGGTGACCTTGTCAACTCTGAAAGCTGGTCAACAATCCTCTTAATGGTGGGGAACACAAGCCGCAGTTTTAACACCGCTGCCAGGGAAAGATGCTACCAAGAAAATAAGATTCATTCTTTGTTTATATTCCTCTATTCCCCTTTTAGACATAAAAGAATCCAGAGCAACCCATCATCAACGCTACACTTAAAAAAAAGGCGGGAGGGTAAAAAGACTGTCTTCAAATGAGGTTCCCTACTACTTGGATTAGACAGGAATGTGTGCAGGGTTGGCAGAGAGACTCCGGGGCAAGGCCAGCTCAACTGCATGGCAGCTGGGTGAGAATACGGCACGGCAACAACCTCTGGTCCAGCAAAGCAGTTACCCCGAGCATCAAACATTTTAGATACAGATTTGGATAGCTGATCTTAAATTTTTTGAAGTTTTTGCTTCTCCAAAGTAACCTCAACCACAAAAAAAAAAAGTAGGTACAGTCTATATGTTAGGTTTCACTTATTATTTAATGCTGCACACTCAAACCCAGAAGTTGATGATTCTGTTATTAAAAATCCTGTCTTTACACAATAAGTAACAAAAGTACTTAGAGCATTTCATCTACTCTTCCTAAAGATGCAGCATTCTGCTCTGGAACCATAGAAAAAGTATTCTATTTATAGGAGTAAATCTATTTTTATAATATATTTTCTGGGACAGTTTGTTTTTGTTTTCCTCTGTTTGTTTTGTTTCAGCCAGTTGGAGCATTTATATAAAGAGATGGGGTCACTCTGCAAGTTGGTATAAATCTGAATACTTCAACTGAAACGCAAAGTGGTGATTTTTTCACCCACTAAGGGACTAAACCATCATCGTGCTTAACTTGCTCCATTTGCATATCTGATTTTTCCATGCCTCATGCCATAATCAGTCCTCTACGTAACGCTGCAATTTGCAACTGGAGAGATAATAACGGTTTCATAAACAAGATTATAACTCCAGGTATTTAATAAAGCAACGGGAATGCAGAATTACAAAGGAACAGCTAAGGTACTGTGCCGAAGTTCCTCCAGAGGAATTAAAACTGAACAAAAAAAAAAAAAAAAAAAAAAAAAAAAAAAATTTTAAAATACAATAATTGAAAACAGATTTTTGCAACTTTTCCAGCCTTGTTCTTTAGGCAACCATAACTCTTTATACTGTCATTTGTAAAATTCCACTCCCATACTCCCCAGACTGTTGCAGCGGGTGCCTGTAACTTCAGTAGCTGCTCTCGTGACTGCAGTGCTACTGCAGTTGTGTCCCCGCGACACGCAACGCTTGAAATATTAATAAAACACATATATGGGGGGTGGGCTTAATTTAAAAGCTAATAATGAATGAGGCTTTGTTGAATCGCCTGGAAATGTGACGCTATCGACGGGTTTAGTATCTCGCTGCGTGCACATATAGCTGACAAATGTGTTAAGAGCCTCGAGTTCAAATGTCAGACGCTGATCCAGGCTGGCTGAGGCCTGCTAGGTGCAATGAACTCTCCCCCTAAGAAGTTTACTGTAAAGAGGCCAAGTTGTTCTCTTAAAATAGCCTGTGTTAGCTGGATCCAAGAATTACAGTCCCCTTGGCCAAAGGTGTACAGTCGGGATGACTTCTGCTCCCTCTTGTCAGACCTTCTTGAGCCCAGAACAGTCATGTCTCTCTTAAATTAAGAGAAACTGCTTACAGATCTAGAAATCGAATGCCAAACAGGAACAGCGCTGAAAACAAGTCAATATGGGTCAGTCACTAGACTATACCGGGGAAGACATAAACTTCCAGCATTTGCCAAGGCTAAGCAGTTGAGAAATGATTCAAAATGTTCCAGGACTCCAAATTATCTTGGAACTTCAGATTTCATCACCACGCTTCATGTCCTGCCCAGGATGGAGCGGAGCTGAGGCCCAGCCCCAGCCAGTCAGTGCTCCACTGGACGAGCAACAAGAGCTTCAAGGGACTACTCTAAACAAGCCCAGCAACCTCTTTAGAAGGGTCAAGATGGAGGGAAAAATCATCTGAAATCTTTACCATTTCCCATCTGGCAAGCACAACCCACCTTAGGTGATAGACATTATGATCACCAGTGGTTTTTCCTGGCATACCGATTGAGCTATTAAATGGATTTGCAGGTAATATTCCTACTGTGCAGCCTCTTGCTAAAAGCAGCAAAACCAGTCTCTTAGTAACTGTTTTGCCTTGTTTTGAAAACAATGGAGCTGCACGGCATTGTTTTAGTCTGAATAGTTCATATTTTTTAAATCTTACTTCAAAAATATTTTTGCATTAACCTGCCTGCATTTGACTCCTCCAGAAACACACTTCCCTTTAGCACACGTATTTTGGGCTCTGCCACTTTCTGACTTTAGAATCAAGTTTGATGGTAAACTATTATTTTTAATAAGTTCTAAATGTTCCTTCCTTTCTAAGAAGCACAAATTTGCTGCCAACATACAGCTCCGATTCACAGGAATATTTACTGTGCTGATAATTGAACTCCAGTCATATGACTGAGAGAGGCTGACAAAAAAAAAAAAAAAAAAAAAGGCAAAAGGCTCAACTAATTTCTAGACATCTATAAATTTCTTATTCTTTCTGCAGAGAGGAAGCTCCCTAGGGCTTTCTGGATAGCCTCAGTTTTATTTATCACCCACTCTCTTCCAATCTATGAATGCCATAATTCTTCCACTTGCAAAGAGATGAACACGGCCTCAATCACACGCTCTCCTTGTATCAACTAGACATTGCTCAACAGCAGTTATGGTAATGGAAAATACTGATGACCCAAGGCCTTGGTACCAGTTTCAGTTCCTGTTGGCTGAAAAACTCAAATTCGAGGTCCGAGCCAGTCTGCGGTTGATTCTAACCATTGCTGCTGCCTTCTCACTTAGTGTTTGAGAGAGGGATGTGAGCAGAGGTGTTCTCAAAATGACGTTCTAGCAGGACTGCTGGCAGCAGAGGACATGGGAGGGGAAGGACGCAGATCTGATCTCACACTGGTATGGGCAGACCCTGTGGATCTTCAACTATGCATTGTGCTGTAAAGCTAGTGAGCTTGATCACAGTATTTCTGTACTAAGAAAATATAAATACTCTATTACTGCAGCCCACATGTAACAATAAAACCCAACAGGTTCTGTCTAATCGAAGGTATCTCTGTTCCTGTTTTCAAACAAGTGAACATTTGCCCTGTAGCTCATTTCTTCCACGGCACAAAAATGTCTATTTCCAGGCTCTTAAATGGCCTTTTCAGCTAAATGAGCTCCAATTGGAAAGAGGTCATAAATTTTCAAGAAGACCTCCAAGTAATTTTAAATATACTTTATTATTTTCACTTTATTTTGTCAATGATATTTTTATTACAAACTTAAAATACTTCTGCAAATTGATTTTTATCCTTAGCAGTTTTCAAAATGCGGATTTTTTTCTTTAGTGCTTTAAACAGGCCTTAATTTAATACCCCTATTTTTGGTTCAATCACAATCAAATCTATGTTTATAATGCTTTCCAGTGTCCAAATAGCTTTCTGTGCTCCAGCACACATTGTTTAATATTTCTGCATTAGAAGAAGCTTCTCATTTTGCTCAGTCTAGGTGACTCTGCCAAGAAGTATTTCCGAGCATGAATAAGCCCTGAAACATATATTCAAATTCAGATTAAAAATGTGCATCTTTGAGCTTGGAATGAAGAATAAACACTTGGAATCAAACCCTGGCCCTATTAAGGTCAATGGAAAGAGTTTAAAAGTGAATTGTTCGTGATTAAGGAGATGTGGGTTCTACCACCAGCTTTGCTCACGACGCAGATTCCAACTACCATTTCCCTTTCTCCACTGGCGAAATGGGAATAAGGCCACCCTGCAGATATTTTTTGAATAACTCTAAGTGCTGTATGCATTATAAAGATACAAGAGTCACATGAACAATTCAGCAATTTCAGTAATTCCTTGGTACTGGGTAGTACAACTGGATCAAAGCCGCACGGCAGCTCGTGAACTTTACGATCACTCATTTGAGAAAAACAGCATATATCTTATTTTTCCCATTGAGCAAGGCTGTGATTTTTAGCATGTCCTAGCGAACTACTTTTGGTTTTTAAAACATTTGTGAAGAGTAAAACTGTCTTGCATCTTCCTAAATCACTGTTCAGATTAGGCCTCATCCCTATCATCCTACCACAATGCCTTTGATGCAAACAAGATCTGGGTGCTCATTTGCCTACTTCAGCCGTGCTGGTTCCCACTGACCGAGCAACTTTCCCTCAATGTTAACTTTTCGGTTTACTTGCTCTCGGGCTTCAGAAGGGTTGCATTTTGCCTTTCTTCTCTCCTGCCAAACAATACGATAAGTCAAACCCTGTTTTCCAAACAAACGGAGAACTTCAGATTAACAAACAAGCCAAGTCCCGCTGCAAACGGAAAACATTGATAAGAGAGTACAAAGAAATATTCTTGACTACTGGCCACAATTAAACTTCTTTTCTAATGAATCAATACAGCTGAGTGCACCCACTGGAAAACATTGTCACGGCAGATACCACCAGACCTTCAATTGTCAGTGGCCCGAGGTAAGCTCAGCTATTCAGGTCCCTTCAAATCATCCTGAGAAACTTCTGGGGCATCCTAGCTTGGGGCAGTGGTTTCTATCTAAACGACAGCCTCAAAGAACTGCAGCTGACAAACATTTCTCACAACTCCCTGTGTGCTTTTTAAAGCCCAGCCTGCAGGTTTTGCCGTTGCCCAAAGCCAGCTCTAACCAGATCTTTACAGCTGCCTGGACTGGAATCCAGTTGGGGAAAAAAAAAAGTGCTACTATTTCACATGGGATTCTTTCTTTGCTATCTGCATGGGATCTTTTTATTCATCAATATCCAGCTCCCCTTATTTTACATATGCATGCATACGTGTGCATCTATTAGTAGTGAGCGGTATCAGGTGGCTCTGCACAAAACCCAAAGCTCAGGCAGTTATTTTTAAGTGTCCCTGCATTAAGACACAATCAAAACATTGATGATGTAGAAAAGCAGTATCTAGGATGAGAAAGTTGGTTTGCCATGTAATCTCAAAACCACTCTGAGTCCCACTTAAGCCCAGTTTCCCTTTGTGGTCTTTTCATACTGTCACTTAAATGCCAGTTTTGCTACGGTTATTTTGAGGCTGTGGATGGAAGCCTACATGTTCCAACCACCAGCTACTCAAATGCAGCAAGGAGCCATACACAAAGCTCGCTCCCCTGGGATCCTGCAAGGTTTCACGAGCTAAGAGTACGCCTCGTTTTGTGTCGTTTCATTACCATGCTAGAGAGCCGTTAAAACGGAAATCATTGATATAATAAATTGAATCAAATCTCGTAAAGTCCACAGTAGTGTGTACTAAGGCACAACATGGAAATATTAAAACAGCGTCAGAGAAGCAATGCACTGTGCATTATGGAGAACAACTGTTTGGCCAAATCAAATATGAATCAAAGCACTGCACAAAACACAAAGGTAGAAAAGCCCGGTAAGATCACCCAGCCCACCTCTGTGTCCACAGAATGATCCCTACAAAGACATTTTTAGTCCTTTCTCCTGCTTTTAAATGACTCAAACTGAAGGGCATTTAATTTTACCCTTGGGGATTACTCCACATCTCCTACATTTCTTTGATGGTATGGTTTTTACTTGTACTCCCAAGTCCCAACCTAAATTATCCTTCACTCTCCTTAGTGTTCACACCCTTCATATCATCAAAGAACTTTCACATCTTCTCCCTAAGGTAAGCTATACATATTTAGTGCACCAGACCGTGATAAGATTATCCTCAATAAACAGCACACACACAACGAACCCATTGACTTAGAGGAAGTCTATCTATGGACCAGGTTGTTAAAGAAATAAGGACAGGGCAATCTGGCCTTAATCTTAGTCCATAAATCAATAATACCAGATACCCTCTGCAATTTCTCTTTGTTCCGACTTTCTGTGATTACGGTTGTTAGAGCTTCCAACAACTGAAATGCAGTATTTTCTGGGTAGTGAAACAAGCCAAGTGAGAGAACTCATGAGCCCCTTTAAGACAACAGGATGTTGCCATAGAAGTGACCCAGTTGAGAGGACTTCAATGGATTCAACTGCCAGTTTTAGTCCGTTTGCTCACGGTCCTGCTTGTCCAAGGCTGTCTCCATGACCCTGGAAGGTCACCGAGACAGCAGAGATCCAGCCATCAAGGGCAGGTAACCACGGAGGGAGAATTTTCTTTATTGTTCATGGGATAAAAGACAGGAAAAAACCCCCACATTTCTGACCCGTAAATGAGGACTGTCGAGAAGGCCCATTTTAATGGTTTGTAAACACAAACCCAGAGCTATAAATGCATTGCTTATTCCCACTATAATCCCTTTCGAACTGGTTCCCCTGATGAATATAAGGAGTATTGATTTTTAAACCCATGTAGGTTCTTAGAGACAATGCAGACTGACTTAATTATAATCAATAAAATTTACAGACAGTGATGCAACCCAGCAGAAGCATTCCTACCAAAAAGTATGGCATAAGAATACTCCAGTTTCCCTACTGCACTGCTAGAATATGACCTTAATGCATATTTTATTACATATAGAAGCCTGTCCGTGAATCCATCAGAAGACCACCCGCATCTCCACAGTTACAACTAACTTGATAGCATCTACACTATCTTCAATGAGCAGAGAGGAAAGTTCCAGCAGTCTCTGTAAGAGCTACTGGAAGCATCCCTCTCCCTTTGGATATTCTCCCATCTTTCAGTCTACTTACTCTCACCATCTCTATCTGAAACTATTTCTATTGCACTGATAAAACACTGAAGGGCAGCGAGACCGAAGGTGCGATTTGTCTCACCTAAATGTGGCTGTCTAATGGTTGGGCACCACTCAAAGTGAGGTGCCTCTGCTCTTTGTGGAGTCAACAGTGAGAGCCAGGCGGTTGCGAAAGGGTTTTGCTGGGCTGAAAATGCCCCAGGGAGCGCCTCTCCCATTCTACCAAACAACAGAACCAGCTCAGACAACTACCACAGACCAAGAGCCCAAGGTTTAGACAGATAAACTTACATCAGGTGAACCTAAGCACAAAGTATTTGCCTGGATCATAGAATCTGTAGCAAAACTGATAATGTGACATAGTTCAGACTAGGACAGAAATTCCTAGAGAATCCTTCTTTTCTTGACAAGGCGGCAAAAAATCAATGGCAGAAGGAACAAGGCAGAAATCTGAATCTAGACTGGCTTTCAAACCTGCTTTCTTCCATTCATCTCTCTCATTACCTTGCATCTGCCTGGATGACTGATCCACTGTTCCCAGTGGTCACCTCTCAGCATGTCTGCACCATGCAATGAAGCGGTCTGTGCAGTGCCAAAGTGTCCTAAATAGCGGCAGCCATCCTCACCAGGAACCAGAAGCTGTACAGATGTGGTACAGCACTGTAGCAGGACTTTTTAGGCATTGTTTTTAGACATAACCAGCTCATGCACAGCATTTGGCAGAGAAGCCTTCAAAATCCACACTTGCAAAATCCTACTGCCTTGTGGATGTATCTCCTAACTCCTTCAACATCGGGTGTTCCAAGGTAATAAATCCTATCCTGGCCTCAACTATGTAATACCATCAACCAGACCAACCTCCTGAGGTGATGGCAACCATCTGACAGACATGGGACCGAACACTTCACTGAGGTTACGGTGCCCAAATAAAAGCTTAAATACACTGAAGGACAGGGGCTGGAAGGACGCAGCAGAAACAGACATTTTTGTGATCAGTTTTTCTTCAAGAAAACAGTCAGTCTGCTCTCTCCCACTAACTGATCTCTGCAAAATTGCTGTATTAATAATTACCAGTATTAAATTTAAGAGGCAACAATGAGTATAAACTGTTTGACCACTCAGGTGGCCCAAAGCCCACCTTTCTGTTTTTCTAAGTGCTTTTGAAACGCTCTGTATTAATGGCTGTGACTTTCTCTCCATGATAAATTAGTCGGTGTTGACAGCTCAGGCTATCCATAAGTGTTGAATAAAATCTAGGAAAAAAACCCCAACAAGAAGATACCTTCTTTTGTAAATATCTTTCAGCTGGCACAGTAAATTACATTGATTCAGAAGTGACTCATTTCCAACGCTGCGCACATTAGCAGCCAGTATTATTCAATTTGAGATTTTAATTTATAACATACTCTTGGTAATGTACTCCCAATACATTCCTCACTTCCCTACCCTGTGACTGACAAAAGATGAAAGATCTTTACTGTATAAATATTTTATATTAAACCCTTCACTCTGCTGTATTTCTTCCATTGTCAGTTCCCATTTGCAAATACTATACATTGTCCAAAAAAGTGCTGATCTAGGCAAAGGGCGTGCGCTTGTAGGCAGCCCTGCAGCTCCAGGAGCCGCGGCTCTGCTGCCAGGGAGAGACGGCGAGCGGGGCTCCCTCCTTTTGGGACTGAACTCTGCTGGCCGAGGGACTCGGTCATCTCAGAGGGCTGGATGTGGCCACACTGCCTGCAAATTCCGGGAGGCAGGCGGGAGCGAGAAGCGCGCCTGTGGTTTGCAAGCAGGAGACGCCTGCGCTCCCACTTTCAGCCCTTGACCTGGGTGAGAATGAGAGAGTAAAAATGCCTCTTTGTTAAGTAAACGTTTTACAAACTCTCCTGTCACCTTGTCTCGGGGTGAAACTGTGTCAGCAGGCAAATTAGATAACTTGACCTAAATCGTACTGGAAATCTGTGGCAGACCTCAGCTCAGATCTCCTGACATCCTGTCTTGCGTATTACTGACAAGACCAACCCTAATCTAGTAGGAGAATCCTTTTCCAAACTGTTACTTAGTAAGGGCTAAATGCCACCACCAGACATCCACGGTAAACCCTCCTGGCTGAGGCCAGATTTGGCTCCTATTTCCAACCGGAATCATAGGAGACTTCCAACCACCAGCTCCATAAACTGCTTCTCCTGACACTTACTGCTATTCTGGCTTGTTAAGCACTTGCTATCTAATCCAAAAATACTCCCTGTCCCATGAAGTGCACAAAACAGAGGTTATTTATCCCGCTCCGGGACAGTTCTTTGATCAAATTAAGGTTGCTGATTATTGTTTGGACTCTATCAGGCTGCAAAAGGTCCTTCGGGCAGCTACTCTTACTTTCCGTGGTCGCCAAGAAGAGTTATTTCAGGATCCTGCAGTCCAGACCGTGCAGGTATTTCACCACTAGATTTAAGGCAGCGCGTGTGAAATGTGCTGCCCTACTTAGATACATAAAAAATAATTTCAACTGGGCTAAATTACCTTTATTATCAACCCTGGTAATTCCACCGCAGCCATTTTCTTGACTGATGTACGGAACACTATGAAATGAATCCTCTGAGAAGAAGATGGAAAAAAACAAGACAGTGATCAATGGATTCAATTAGTTACAGTATAATTCTACCAAGATGAAAAAGATCAAGACGCAATACAACTTCTCCAGTTCAGCTAGCAGAAGTTATAGAGAACCTGCCACTACTTTGGGTTGTGGGTTTTTTTTTTTTCAACTCACTGTAACTACTAATCCGTGTAATGCAGAAGGAGAGGAATTATCAACAGTACTCAGCAAAACATTGGCAGTACAGAGAGGCTGTGCCACAGGTGGAGGCTCCGAAAGAGTGTTTTAATGGACTAGATACACATTATGTCTGTATTTCTTCACACATAGAAAGCGTTATAACAACAGAGAGATTTCTCTAATGACAACAAAATAAAACCTTCCCAACAGCACATCCAAGCAAGAAATAACAATGCTGTCGCTGCGCTGCAGAAGGAACAAATTTCTCTTCTAATAATTCCCTTAACGTTTCAGAACTCATGCTTTCAGCATCCTTCCCGCATAACGCAAGAAAGCAGATTCCCTTAATGCAGGGGTCATTTGAATTACACTTTGACTCCCAGGCGCACAAACCTCTCTGCTCTGTGCTATGTGACACCTCCTTGTCACCGGGGTCACAAAACAGGCACGTCCCGGCAGCTGATGCCATTTGTGGTAAGCGAGACGGCCGGGAGGCCGTGGCGGGGAAGGGAGGCACGAGGAAGACCATAAAGACACAGTTTAGTTAATCACATTATTAAGATCTTCATCACCGAGAGTACTTAGCACATGGAAATAGTCGGTTTACAATATCGGAGCGGAGCAATCTGTATATTACGCCTGGGACATTACAGCGCCGGGAAATATGTAAATGTCATCATCTTAAAAGATAAAGGCATGTAGAGAGTAGGGCTTTTTTGCATTTAAAGGAAATAAGAGGAATGAATAAAGCTGATCAAATGATTAATAGAATCCATAATCTTAATCTTATTATTTCTAAAGAAGAAAAGGCTGTTCAGTTAAGAGCTGGTCGTCTCCATTTCATTAAGAACAATTATATTCCAACTGATCAAGATCTACACCACAGAGCCCTCACAGCAGATGCATTTTTATATTTCCTGTCATTTCAGTGAGACGAACAAAGTTGTTGGTGATTTGCGAGGCGAAAGCTCCGGAGATGGGTGTAAACAGATTTTAAACAACAGATCTGGACCGGTTGATTCAGAGCACCCCCCCCCCATTCCCTCCGAGGAAAACAATGCAAGGCAACCATGTGCTTGTTTCAAGATGTCTAAATCCCAGCCACAATATCAATCTGAAAGAGGGGGAAAAAAAGAAAAAACCCAAACAAAAAAGATGTTATAAAATATTTTCACACCCTGTTGGGTTAAGAGACAGTGGGTATTAATCCTATGGCTGCTACCCCAAGCTTCCTCTTTGTGGTCAGCAGAGAATCTGTGTGGTTGAGCGGAAGGAGTCCAAAGGCATATTTTTTTTCCTCTCTCTTTTTTTTTTAAGAAAAAAAAAAAAAAAAAAGGAAAACTGTGTTAAAACAAGAGAAAGTGGACCGGTTACACAGCAAAGCAAAAACCACAGCCAGCCCTCTCCGCTGTTGCTTTCCCCCTAAATGTGGCCTACAGCGATTCTGCTTTCCAAAAAAAGGTTTAATTTAAACCATACAGTGCTACAAGCTGCCACGTTTCCAAATTCCACATTCCTTTCTAATCTGTGCACTTCAGAACTGACAAATTCTGCTTCCAGTGGTACCCAGACTAACTGCGATGAAGAAATTGCTGCTAACCCACCATTCCTCGACTCGATAAGGAACGCCAACCCCCCTCCTGCCTGACCCCCACCCCCCGGGTTTTGATGAACTTTTTAAGTGATCATATTTAAGGGGACAGATTCAATATTTGTGAAATCTTCAGTTCACTTTTCACCCAGTGAGTAAAGCATTTCCAGGACTCGGGGTGGGGGGCGGAATTCCCCGTCTGGTACAAATCCACCAAACTCCCCCTTGATGACTTTGCAAGAGCGATTTGAGACTCTGCCCTGGGCGTGCTGTTCGCACGAGCCCACATGGATAAGGATGTTGGCTCTTCTGTGCCATGCAGCCCAAAAATGTGTGGCGCAGAAGAGCCTTCCTCAATTTGAAACACTCTCAGATTGGAGGAGGGGGGCAAAGAGGACATCCTGCTTTGTCCTCAAGCAGGAATGGCCCTTGGTGGCACTAGATGGGTACGAGAGGAGCCCAAAATTTTGCATCTCTGCAGAAGACCTGGAGGGAAGGGACCAAAGACTTCAAGGACCATTGCTGAGGAGCCCTTCCAGCTTAGGGACATTCTGTTGAAGGGTGACTCGAGGGTACCCACGTAGCCAGCAGTAAGCTGAGGGTAGACACAGCATCGGCTGAACCCCAGGCTAGAGAAGAAACAGCCCCGTGGTAGCTGGCACAGCCCGCTCGGGGTCCCCTAGAAACCCATGTTCCTGGCCAAATTTGTTCCATGCCAGGCTGGAGGAGCCAGCCACCATCAGCCTGGAAACTGTTCACCCACACTTTTTGGCCCGCAATGCATAGAAGTGAGCGTTTTGGGTTGCCCAGCAGATGTGCTTATTTCTGTCCCGGGATATTTTGGCCTTCCTGCAGCTCTATAACACACAACCCTATGTAAGACTTGTCAATGCAGGATAATAGCATTAGCCCTTCAGTTGCCTCGGGGCTCTCAACCAACACGATAGTTTTAGGGTGCATACACAACTATTTATTATACCTCCTGCAAACAACCTGCAGCAATCTGCTGCAGGATGAGGCACAGGAGTAAAGGAAAAGAGACTGGATGGATCTGCCTCCACTGAAACGGAGGAAGCGCAGCCCATTTGGGCTCCCGCACCTGCTTTCTGGCGGGGCTGCATCCACCATGCAACTCCTCCTGCCAACCCAGAGCACAGGAAAAGCATATGTCACATCTCAAAAATCATGGCATTTTCAAACTTCTTTTTTTCTCTTTGCCTTCTGCTTTCTGATCCATTAAAGTGCAGACAAGGAACATTTTCAAGAGTCAGAAACTTGAGCTTTTCTCTACAGCCAACCCGCCCCCCCACCCCCCACAACTCTCCCCACAATGTGCAAAAGACACAAAACAGAGTCCAGAATGCCTCAAA
>JANIJG010013727.1:0-49073 GCA_024611175.1 Megaceryle torquata
AAAAAGGGGGGGGGGTGTGGCAAAAACTCCCAAAGCACCTCCCTATCCCTTTAAGATTACCACTAACAGGAATCATCTTGTGGCTTATCATAGGAGCTTGCATGGGAGAATGAAAGTAATACCAGTAAGCTTTCATGTGCAGCAACATTCGAACACAAATACGCTTTGTGGACACTGCAAAACAACCAGGTGTGTGGGAGAGAGGAGGAGAGAGGTAATCAGTTGCCTTGTAACCCCACAGAGAGCTGTTTTCCCATGGGGATCACATGTTCCAGGCATCCTATCAGTCCTGGCAGCAGCCCAGCCCCGGGTGCTCTTCTTGTATTTGGGAGCTGCAAGAACAGATTGTCCTCGGGAACACAGGCTGTGCGCTGGATATGCCTCAGTGGGGGACTGGGAGGGGAGGGGTGATAGTGATTCCATTTAATTTTTTATTAATTCAGCCTGGGTGAGATTTTTCCTGCGACTCGGGTAGCACCAGGGCTGACTCATGCCTTCATCTAGGGCTTATGCATTTATTTCATCAGACTGCAGAACAGGCTCCCCACTCACTGTGTCAAGGGGTGAATTAGATGTGCCGTGGTGTGAAAGTCTGTGTGCCAGTTTTCACCACTTCCAAGACAATAAACGCAACCCAGCAGGGAAGGTTCCCTTAATTCCTCTGTACTACTGTAAGATTAAATCCTAGCAACCCAATTCTCTGCTGACTCGTGTCACTGAAGCAGCATCCAAGCCTTACACCTAATAGACAGCTCAGGCTCTACCATCAATACATTTAGCAGATCGAATAGCTTCTGTGCCAAGAACCTATAGGAACAGAAGCATCCATAGGCAGCCGCCGCTCGCGTACGCGACTGCAGCACTGACAGCACCGTACGCCTGCTAGAAATCTGCCTGTCTGGTAAATCCCACAGCTCGTATCTATGCAAGGTTTAATTTGATCTCAACAGGAGGAGACGGCGCAGGTCCTTACTGCGGTGCCCGTGCCCTGCGCGGGAACAGGCGGGGGACTCGGGGCGGTGACTCAGTTCTGCTGTCCCCACTGACACATCACTGCAGTAATTCATCACGCGCCGGCTCAGCCAGCTGCAGCAAAGATTGCTGCCTGTCTGGCAGGGGGAGGCCTGGGCTTGCAAAAAGCAGCACAGCAGAGAAGGGCTGCTGCAGAAGTACTCACTTCATCGGTTAATGGGCTTGTTGTCAACACCCGATTATGAATAAAAAAGGGAAAGCAGTGAAGATGGTAAAATAACTGTCCGAACGGGGGTGATTGCTGCAGCGGCAGAAATCCCCCATGGTGATGCAGCCCTCCCTGCTGATATTTTGCTAAGATAAATGACAGTGTGTTAACATGCATTTGTCAAAGGGATAATCAACAACAGGGAAGCTGAAGCTGTTCTGCAAAGCTGCTGTCTGAGCCTCAGGTATTTCCTTACTCTTTGGGCTCTGAGAACCTTTCATTTTCTTTAACCAGCTGAAATTTGACACATATCCTCACTTGATTTTAGCGTGATTTTCTACTTAACCAGCTTATAACCCAGATATATTCTGGCATTTCCCAACAGTACTTTAAATTTTCTTTACAGCAGGCTGTTACCTAACTAGCTTTGACATCATAAGATGCTTCAAGTAAGTGGCAAATACTCTGCGTATACTCTATGAACTGCAAAGAATATAGACATCTGTGCTTGTGTTAGAACCTTATTTAGGCCATCAATGAATCAAGGAAACACTTTTGCAGGGCAGAAGGAACTGCACCAAAACCATGTTAAAACACCAGCATGAGAACTTAGATAGAAGGCTAAACCTTCTCCCTTGAGCTGATGCCTTTAGTGTAAATGCACACACAGGCCTTGCCCCTGTAATCAGTAGCCTGAGAAATCATTTGCATAGCTGAATGCATTCATGAAAACTTTGAAAAAATCCCTATGGAACTTCAAGCCCTTTCAGAGGAATGGAAATTGGCTATGGAGGTGACCAAGCAGCTCAGTTTTAGTGTTTACACTCATAGCTGACTGCATCTGCTAGCTGCTAGCTCTGCATTTGCTGGTAAGCAAAAAAAAAAAAAAAAAAGAAAGAAAAAAAAATCCAAGTATTTAAAAATACTTGTTTCGAAAACATCTCTTTGCTTAACATGCTCAGAGCCAGTTATAGTCTTTGTTTACCTATATAGCATGTGGTAATAACCTGAGGACAGTTGAACAATACATGGTACCATAACCCTCTTCTGGAAGTTTTGCTGAAGCTTCCTTTGCAATTACCAGTAGTTTGATAAAAAGAGAAAATGCATCTCCTTGACTCTTTTCTTGCTTTTTAATATTTAATATTTCATTGCACCATGATGTATCATCATCCAGGAGAGGAGTATGAGGATAAATCAGAAACACAACAGCCAAAAATTCACTCATTATTTAATACCTCGAGCACCAGCCTTGCATAAGAGGCTTGCTCCATATCCAAGGCAGGAAGAACATAATCTTTTTGTTGCATTTCATTTCATATTCTCTTTGATAACTCCAAGTGGCCCAGGATATGAAATCCTGGTTGCAGATGCAACTTGGTGTAGTATGGCACCATAGAAATTCTTGTTTTGGGGCCTGGACTGCACAAGTGAGGTCACTCTCTGACTAAATGTGAACTATTGGATTTGACCCCTTATATTAATAAGTAAGAATGTTAAGGAGACAAGACTAATTGCTGGCTTTCAATATCATAAACAGGACAGGAGGGCAAAGAGGGAGAGATTGTACTCATGGCCTGCAGAGAAAAAGAATATGGAAGACTTTAAAAAAAAAAAAGACAAAGCTGTTTGTGTGATTTCAGAGTGTATGGAGCACTGGGGGCTTTTCCTGAATCTGTAATAAAAGATGACAGCAGCCACAGAAATTGCAGCAGAGACAGGAAGCCCTGTCACATCTCTGCTGTGTGAACGCGGTCATTTGCTGAAGCTTTTAGCAGGGATTGAAGAAGAGAAAGCGATGGCCTCTGTTCCAAAACAACACAGGCACCTGCTTCGTATTAAAAACCAGGTGTAATAGAGGTAAATTTTGAAGTGTCATAAAGGCATTGCCCATTTCTGCCCGAATTTCATGTGGCCAGCCCAAAAAGGGGGAGAAATGAGTGCTAGTGAAAGAGAGAGAGCAGACAACTTTTGTCTCCTATTTTGAGAGCGGAAGTCTTGCTACACCCATGGCTCAGGGAGCACAACCCCCCCAGCCCCGCGCTGCTGCTGGGGGTGCTGGCAGGGGCTGGAAGGGTCTCCAGGGCCAACTGTCCCTTGCTGTGCCAGTGCGTGGGGAGGGAATGGACAGATGGCTGTAGCCAGCAGCCAGACAGCGATCGGGAGGTCGCTGGCTTTAGTGGAAGGGCTGGCCACGCATCTGCACAGCCCCCGTGCTGTGCCCTGTCCCCAGGCCACTACCTTGTGTCCCATCCCACTCCTTTGTGCTGAAGCTAAGTCTATGACTTGAGAAAGGTAGACCAGAATTTTGTCTTAAAAACCACTGAAATTGGTTTCCACAGACACAGTTTTTCCAAATAATACTTAGGATTGAAAGAAAATACAAAGACCATTAATGCAGGGCAGTTCCCAATATACATTCTGATTTTTCCTTTTTACAAGGAGAGTAAGAGGCAGACAAGGCCTGGTTTTAGGTTCATTTATGAAGCTTTTTTATCTCAAGCTTTTAGGGTATAGCTTTAAGCTAAAAAAGAGAAGCTGTAAAAACAAATCAGAACCCAAGCAACTAGGGACTGACCTCTAACTGGTGGGAAGAGAAGGCAGAGGAACAGAAAGGAAGGGCATTGATGAAAACCTCTGTCCAGGCCCATTGTCCTTCCAGCACCATCGTACGCACAGCAGCAGTTTTTCAGGGCATCATTGCAGAGCAGTGGTGGGAGCTAAGCTGCACTGGCAGGCATGCCTTTCCTCAGCTTTCCTTCCCCTGAGGGAGCTCTACTGGTCACCAAGGTTTAGTTCCAGGTGGTTGTGTTCCACCAGGCAGGAACCTCCACCAAAACAAAAGGACAAGGAACCGCTCCCGCAGTGCAATGCGCCACGCCACAGGCTTTTTGACAGGCTCACAGGAGCAAAAAATGCAAGCTTTAAAAGATCCTCTGTGGCCTTTGGTAACACTTCAGCAGGTTGTGCATTGGCCAGGCTGTATTCTGTGACTTGCTGAGACTGGTATTCAAAAGTTATGCCAAAAACCAAAAGACTTTGAGCTGACAATTGGACTTCTCCCTACACCAAGCGCAGCAGGAAAGCTGCATCAGTGGAAGATGTAACCACTAAGTGAAAGGATAATTGCTCTCCAGGCAGCTTAGCAGGCTCAGGTCCACAAGGGGTGGCTTTAAAGAAGGATTTGCACAAAGAAATCCCGCAGGCCATTTCATAGGAGTCTCTTTTTAGGCAAGGAAACCAAGGGAATAAAATCAAGTTCTAATTATTTGTCTCAGTTATATCAATTCCGAGAACACTGGGGTACCACTGACTGCCAAGTTAAATGTCTGGAGTATTTATTTTAAAATTTTTTTTGAGAAAAATATAAAAAAAAATTGGAGTATTTCAAAGCTCCAGTTCAGCAAAAGACTCGAGCAAATATTTACAGTGTAGTTCACAGACAAAAAAGGGAGTCTGAATTTCATCTTAAGTTTACTGAGCTCCTTTTGGATGTTACTGTACTTGCTTAAATTAATCCAACTACTTGCTGGGTATGTTGGATTTTTTTTGAATTTTGTTTTCCTAGAACCCAATCTGATGCGCTGGAGGCCAACACACATTTTATTCTGAAGATTTATGGGGGAAAGAAGTGTTTCCTAAGATTGACACAGGGTAATTAGTATCACCTCTCTGCTTTCAGTACTGTAACTCATAATAGTATAGAAGATAATTAACTATAGCATTTTAACATATATAAAAAGAGAAAACAAAGGGGTGTGTTCTGACACCACTTTGATTATAAAGAATCTTTTATTTTGGTGAAATACTTATTAAAAAAAAAAAAAAAAAAACAAAACCAACAACCAATACACAGAAAAAACCTACAAAAATTAAACCCCTCCCAAATACATCTCTCCCAATTACAGGGAGATTAAAATTCTGTGTAATGGCTTCACCTCCACTACAAATTAAAGGTATAATGTTCTTTGTGTGAGATTCTAAGGCAATATTCATTAAAGATATGTAATATGGTATAAGGAATAGCTCAGCTTCCCCAAACCCCCAAATGCATAACCCAAACCACTCTTTCTGACCTCCTTTCATTGCTCCAGACTGTTTTACAGAAACATAGCATATGACGAGTCAGAAAGAGCTCAGTGAAATGAATCACTTACTGTTCACTGTGCTGACACCTTTATCTGCTGACGTAGTGGTCGCTTTCACTGGTGGTCGTGTTGTTGTACCTTGTGTTGTGACTTGTGTAACACTAGGTGAAGAAGTCGTGGAGTCTAATAAATGAACAACATTCAAATTATTCCCTCAGTTTTGTATACACACACACAAAACACACCCATTGCCCTACTTGCAGCTTAGTTTTATATTATCAGAATAATATTTTATTTAAATTAAAGAGCAACAGGGATAGGGCTCCCTTCACTGCGGAGAAAGCCATTCCCTGTCCTACGGGTTGGTCATCCCACTGAAGACAAGCCTGGGATCACGGAGTTACACACCCTGGCTTGGAGCTGCCTTCAGCCTGCCCAGGAGGAAGCTCCTGTGCACAGCTGCAAGGTTTCTCCAAAGAGTTCACTACCTGTAAAACAAACTCCCAAGCCAAGAGGCATGCCTGATTAATTTCCTGAACTTCCACCGGGACAGCCTCAACAATCAGCTCAAAGAAATTTTCACTTACTGCTTCTGATGGATACAGTTACAGTTGTCTTTAAAACTGTTGCCGGCACTGGTGTTTGCAATGTTGTTCCTTGTGAAATGGATGTGCTCACAGCTGCTGGCACTGCAAGAAAGGCATTCACATCTTTACTGATGTATTTTATCGTGCATAAATATGCATCACGTACCTCTAGCTGTCTTCTCTCACAAAGGCAGGGAATTTCTGTTTAAAGTTCAGCCCTTACAGAGCTTTCTCACCCACACATTTTTAAAGTGCATGTGTAGTTGGTATTGGAGGGAAGGTTTGGCCCATGGACAATCTCCAAGTTCCCCACTGAAAGTTATCAGCTGTACCTTCCAGCCTTCATAGTTTTAGGACATTAAACTTGAAATAGTTAAAATAATCGCAACCAAAAGATTTTGAAACTGAAGGCAGTGGTGCCACCCCCTTGCCCCTAAAAGTGAACGTCAATGTCAATAGTTCCAAAAAGTTATCAGTAGCACTTTTTCAAATGACAGTGTTATTCACGTGTGTTCTCTCCTATTAACTGAGGCCCAACATTGGCATATATGGTGTCATTCTTCACTATCAAAGCCCATGTCCTCTTCTGTCACCCTGCACCCATCAAAGCAGCTACTCCTTGCTACCGTATCCCTTAACTGATGCTGTTTCCCAAATGGTGGTCAATCTGACAACCTCTTGAACTGTAAGTCTTATTTACATTGGTAATATCTGATCACACTTCACCCACTTCTTGAGAGCATAGGAACTCACGGAATTTCAGCCTTTTTCACCTGAAACAAAAAATGCAGCTTGCTCAAATTAACCCTCTCCTTACTAAGGCCTCCCAATCCCTTCTTCTCAATAGACTTTTAGAAGAAATACAGGGAAATACATTGATCTACATTCACCTGACATTAAATAATTCACCTAATTTCTCCAAGAAGCTGTAAAAGCTGAAAGCTGAAAAGGCAATGGGAGCTTCAGATAAACAGATAACAGTGAATTTGAACTCTTACCGGATCTTGTAATTGATGCAGAAAAGATTGAGCTGACAGTACTGGTTGAAGTACCATCTTCTGAAATAAACAGAAAGAATCATATTACTTTAGACACCTTCCAGGTCTATTTAGCACTACGCAGGCATATAAGGCAGAGACCAGCAAGTACCTACCTGGAAAATCCAATTCAGAAGCCTATTAGCAGAAGCAACCAAATCACATTACTCTGCTAGCAATCTTTTCAAGCTGTATCCTAAATCTCTTAGCTTTGCCCTTACTGCTGTAATGGGGAGGATCTGCCAGGGCCTCCCCCTCTTGGACTGTGGGCTGTTTTCCAGCAGGTATTAGCATCTCTAAGAGTGGTTTGGAAAGAAAGATTGGAGCAATTAAATGGTTTTTGCTAACTCCTCCTCTCCCAGAGTACAACCACAGCTGCTCTGGGTCTTCAGGGTGGAGGATTCACTAAAATAACTGGCTGCAGGAGTAAGTAAGCACCCATTCTCCTGCCTTGGAGGAACAAAATTGTACTAGCTCCCTGGCTAGTGCAAGCACTTCAGGAGGTGTTTTCAGTATCACTCTGATACCTATATATGAGGGGAAGAGGAGAATTCAGAGCATGGCTTGGGAAGCACCAGGCTGAGTAGTGCCTGATTTTCCCCATTGCTCTCAAGGCAGAGCTCCAGCTGCTGGGAGTTTACTGCAGTAAATAATGCCAATCTTAAAAATCCTAGGTCAGGTTAGTAGGTGAAAGTCTCCAATATTAGAAAACAAACAAGCCATCCAAAAAAAATCCCACCAAACCAAAAGCAAAATAATTTCTATATCTTCTGGCTGTGCTGAAAAGTTGTAACAGCACAACTCAATTAGAGTTTTGGCTTCAAATAGGATTTTAAGTCTTATTTCTGGAGTGTTCATATTTTTCTACTAAAAGAAGTTAGAGAGGGGGTGGAGGGAGGGTGAAAAAGTACATTGAGTCAGAAAACAGTGGCATTTCTCAGCCATTTTACAGCACTGTGAGACAACGATGGGTACGTTTGGGTAGGAAGAGGCCAGCTCTGTGACTGAACAGGAGTGCAAAAATGGTACAGAATAAGCCCCAGTGCTTTCGGGGGGATTTCGTGCTGCATTAGAGTGCTGCAACACAGACATCACACAACTGAGCCAGGGCAGCGTGTCACTGTTCTTGTGTGACTACACACATGGTAATATCTGCTGGCATCCTCTCTTTTTTTGGACTACAGGGCAGAACAGTCAGCTTTGCTCCCTTTGCTCAGTGTGCTGCGCTCCAACTGACATTTCCTGAGCACCACCCAAGGCCTGACAGAGATATCTCACCTGGAAAAAGATAATCCATAATACAGTGGCAGGAACTCTGCAGGTACATATTAAGGTCTAGTCAGATGAGCCCTAACAATTCCTCTTCAAGCAGCATAAGGGGTTATCAGCCCTCTTGGCATCTGCGCATTTCTAATGGGTCTCAGCTGGGGTGTTGCCCCTTCCCAGTGAGCTCCACCTTTTTGGGTATCTTTTCTAGAAATGCTGCTGCCTTCATAATGCCTCATCATAACACGTGCTGGCCCACTTTGATATGGGCATATCCTATATCAGATTAAATCCTTTAGGCCCTACTCCCCAGGACAGATGAATACAGCCGGGCTACGCACAGCGCCTCGCACGCTGCGTTTGAAATACTGTTTTTCCTACCATTAGTTACCCGGTCAAAATAACTCTTCATAACCCACACCTGCAATACTTGGAAACCAAATTTTATCCAACCAGGCTAAAAAGCAATCTCGTTTCCCTAAACGGCAAGCAGTTTTCCATTTCTTCATTCTCATTACAAGCTGCTGACAAAGCTCCTGTAATTCCCCACCCCACGAGGCCACAGCGCTAAAACAGAATGTTTTTTCAACAGTGCCTACATTTCATATGGTTTGTTATGACATCTCTCAGTAAATACCATATCTGTAACACCAGCTAAATGCTGGCCAATTAACGCATTCCCTAACTCGCTCGCTCGCTCACTCTTCCCCTAAACTCAGCGTGGCTTTGTGGAAAGCCCATTGCAATACTTAGATTATTCATCCTTTAAAGGCATTCCATTTAATAACCATGTTGATAGGCTGAGATTTCCTCAAAACTAAAACAATTGAGAATTCAAGTCACAGTTTTGTTATTTTTCACAATTTTCTGATTTTATCGCAGGCTGGAGATAAACTAAGGTAAATTTGATTAGCAGAGTAGAAGAAAGTGGAGTTTTATGAATGGTTTTCTTAAAATGGTGGGCAATTAAGTATATTTTAAAACCGTGTTGAAAGCAACCTGCAAAAATGCTTAAAACTCACCAGGATTTGGGAGGGAAATGATTGATTAAAAGAAGTGTTAGAACTGGTGGCTTATTATGCTCCTATTTGCAATGTTAAGTTGTGACTAAGGAGAATTCTGTGGGGGATAAGGGCAGGAGATCAAAAACTGCTCAGAAAACAACTTTGGCTCACTGGAGACCGTTGCTAGAGAAAGAAAGAGACAGAGGTATTTGGTTTTCTGCTCATGGTAGATTGGCTGCAACCTCAGATGATGGACAACAAAGTACAGTTAAAATTGCACAGGTTTTGGCGAATTTAGGTGCTCCTTTGATACGAGAGCACCTCAGACTACTCTGATGTGGGAATGGCCAAAATCTCCTCAGCATTTGCTCCCACACACAAAGCTCTCCCATTTGCCATGCTTGCTGGCAATAACTCAGCCAAAAAGAGCATAGGTGAACCTGTGATGTAGCCCTCCTGTGTGGAGAACATGCATGCGGGTAAAAGATGCTCAGACATGACCCTGGGCTGAATAAAAGGATAACGGTGGTGGTAAAACCCAAAAATAAAAAACCCAAACATGGCTAAAAGTAGATACCAGGGTGAGGGGAAATTGGAACAGGGAGAAACAGAACAGAACAGGAAGAAGATGAGAGAAGGCAGGAAGGCCCAGGAACACTAAGACAATAAGGGTGGCAGGGAGAAAGATGAATGAATTAAGAAGAGCTCAGAAAAAAAAAACAAAACCAAACACAGTTCACCCATGGCCACAAGGCTGAAATGAAAAAGAGTAACTGGATTTTTTTTTTTTTTTAACTTTCAGTTTCACAGAATTTCCCTTCATTGTCTTTTCTAGCTTGGATTTAAATGGTACATCTGTTGTAAAATTAAAGCAACAGTACAGACATTTGTACCTGGTCTTCAGACATGATTTCTAAATGAGCAAAAAGAAATACTGAACTTACTGCCTTTTTTAAAATTCAGAAGGATTCCCTGAATTCAGCCAGGGCTGACCAATGGCCACAGTTGTCCTCAAACTGCAGCTTTTGATGTAGGCTTCAGTCTCCAAGGTCAGAGCTTGCAGCTCTCATCATTTCTTCCCTCTCATTATTTTACCTTTACACTGGGAAGACTTAGATAAGCAGATTTTCACCTTTTGGTAATTAGGTGCCTGTTACTGCTATAATCAAGAGAGAAAAAAGCAGAAATGACTGTGATGCTCCATCAGTAGTTATGTTTATATGCTACATATAAACATAGGATACTGCAGGGCACAAACCACTAAGTTTAAAACATCAAATGAAGCAGCTAACACAAAAGCAAATGCCCAAAAGTCAAAACAAAATTATTTTTCAAGATGAATAGATTGTTCAAAATAGATATTGATTATATTAATTACTGAATTTAAATGCCTTTGCAATTATACACAGGGCATGGAGAAGTCAAAGTTGCTTTCTTGCTTTTCTGTCTTTCTGCACCATCAGAAATAAATAGTGATCTTTTTCCAGGGAGCAAATGATAATTCTACCAGCCCCCACAACCATGCTAGAGGCTCCTGTAACAGCTGCTCCAGCAGTATCTGTGGGAGGAAGACTGTACACTTCATCTGATGGTTTGTCCTTTCTGGAGAAAGTTATAGCTGGCCTTGTGAGAAAAGCTGGTACTGATATTCTCAGAGCTCTCAATAAATACCTGCTGCCTGACAACGTACACAGCCCGTTTGCTCTTACCTTGGAGCTCTGTTGTCTATTTTCTCTTTCATTTCACTTATTGCTGCTTCATCTCTTCATTCTCTTATCTGATCTTTCCCCAGGCCCACTGTAGTTGTTACACTTCTCTTATTTCTGCTTTTGCTCCTCACCCATCTTTCTTCCCCAGTTCATGACCTTCTATCCTAAACACCGAGAAAACTTTCTTTTTTTTTTCCTGTCATGCATTCTTGTATAAAGGTTCACACAACCTCCAAAGAAAAAGAAAAAAAATGGTTTGTCTACATGAGTTGTTCATCTCCCATCAGCAGTCATTGCACAAACACAACTCTCAAGTGCAGAGAACGAAACCAAGTCAGGCACTGCTCAAACCCTGGTCAAGCTCTCAAGTGCACCTGAATACATTAATTTAGAGGTCAAACACAAGGTTTAATTCCTGATGTAGGAAAAGGCTTTCTACCCGGTGAGGCTTAGCATTTAGGTGCTCTTGGGTTTTCCTTCTCAGTAACATTTTGCAGAGGCCCAGGTTGCACTTCCAGCCAAGGGGGGGGGCAGGGAAAGTGCTGCGTGCAGTGTTGAGGAAACCCAGGCTCAGTTTCCTGTGCAGTTTCAGGGTAATATCCTGCCAAGACACATATAAAGATGCTTTAAAGTAGCTGCCACCAATGCTTAGGGCTGGTTTGTAATGATACAGCACTGACCACTTCTCCAAGGATCTACCTGGCTTCCTGCATGTCTGTGGCATCCACGCTGCAGTATTGTGCTACCATAAATAGCGTGAGAGCTTGCTGGTTTACAGCTCTCCTCCATATATCATCACAAATAATAAGATAAATGGCTGTGGCCGTAGAGTAGTGATTACTCCATCCTCCCTGGAATGTCTGTGTAGAACAATATGGTTTAATTAGTTTACATAGAGGTTGTGGAACTTAATCTGCCTCATTTAGAGACAGAAAGAAAAAGGATAGATTTAGATTAGATAGCAGGAAGAAATTCTTTACTCTGAGGATGGAGAGACACTGGAACAGGTTGCCCAGGGAAGCTGTGGATGCCCCTTCTCTGGAATTGTTCAAGGCTGGGTTGGATGGGGCTTTGAGCAACCTGATCTAGTGTAAGATGTCCCTGTCTTGTGGCAGGGGGGTTGGAACTAGGCAATCTTTAAGGTCCCTTCCAACCTAAACCATTCTATGACTCTGATTCAGATCAGTTTGGAAATGTCCATGCATTTTGCCATGCAGACACTCCCTGTGTCCCATCTTCCAAGAAAAGAGAAATATTAGTATGTTCCCAGTTTCTGGAGGACTACAAATGGCAATACCCAGTGGCCCCACACTGTAGCATTAATGGAGTTACACAAGAAACAGAGATATTTGCAGGTCAAGATCTCAGCTGAACCTGCAGTTTTTCTCACTTGGATCTTCCAGAAGAACAACACAGATACAAACAGCAGCATTTGCACTTGCAACCCATCTCAGCTTTCTCAATATTTTGCGTTGTCTGGAGCATGTGTTCAGTGCAGAATCAACCCTCTGAAAACACTGCAGAAAGCTGTAACGTAGGACGGAGCGAGGAATGGGATTAATTTTAGCTAACTGTTGTTATTTCAGTCCTCCTTCTGCATTTCTGCAGTTTGTTTTATTTCCACTATATACAGCTTTTTCTTGCTTTTTTTTTTTTTTTCCCCCACCACATTTCAATTGCCCAATTAAGAGCACCCTAATACCATGGGAAATGCATCTCCAGGAAATCTGCAGACTCAGGACACGAATGTTTCTAAGAGCAGAGGGTTTTATCTACAGTGTTTTGATAAATCTTAAGAATGTTTGCCACTGTAGTACTTTCAATTTCATCTGGAGTATTTTATTAAGACTGAAATCACTACACGAAACTTTCCAAAAAATCAAACAACAGGATTGAATTGTGGTCATAGGTTAGTTGCTGGATGGCTAGAAATGACTAAACCATACCATGCAAATTATTTAGAAAACCAGCAAGCACTGCAAAAACATCTTAAAGGATGCCTAGATGCTTCCAGATTGAAAAAAAAAAAAATCATCTGTTTGGGATGTATGGCTAGAAGAGGCTTCAGTGCAATCTTAATTGTTCAAAATCATTAATTCCTTTCTTCCTATTCAAGACCTCCAAGACGACAAATACAAAATGAACATTGCAAAATAAAAAATAATAAGAAAAAAGAAAAAGCAACAAAATAAAATATTTTCAGATATGTGGTTCCAAAAGAATTAATTTGATAAAAGTAATACTCCTTCTAGTACATTTAATGCTTAAGGACCCATCCTTTAAAACTTTCATCTACAGTCATACCAGTTAGATTTGAAGTGGGAATCCAGGTGCTGATGTAATCTAGTGACTGGCTAAAGCTGACAGCAGGATGAAGTAAAGGCTGTTAAACTAAACAAAGCCATTTGCAAACTCCACGAATTTGGAAGAAACTCCAAGGAAAATACACAGCCTTCATATCTTCGTATTTCCCTGGTGTGCTGAAGCAATCCCCTTGGCACGGCGTGCCGCACACACGCGTGCAGGTGCATGTGCAATAGTAGCTGCACACAACTCTTCACACAGTGATGGCACTTGGTGAAAGGAAAGAGGGGTTCCTAATAACAGTCCCGTGCTGGATCACCACCACTGCAATTTCAGCACCAGTCAGAACCACAAAGGGTTTTTCCAGCCTGGCCTCACGATGCTTTTGAGCTTCTGCGAACGCTCTTAACACAGCTTTCTGCCAACACAAGCCATTTTCCTCCTCAGGCTTTTCCCCATTGTGAATATCTTAATGGCAGTGACTGGAAGGACTATGTGGACCTCAAACAAAGTTACACTCAGCATGTTTAAGGTGAACCCCTGTGAGATGTAGTCTGACACCACTGGCAATGATAAAAACTCTCAGGCTGGGAGAGAGGCCACATTCCTTGCTGCCTGATGCCAGCCAGCCGGGAGTCTGTGACTCCTGCTGGCTTGGGAGGTGGGAAACCACCTCCTGTTTGCCAAGCTGTTACCTTCCTTTCAGTCACGCCTGTCTGCAGTGGCAAACAGAAAACATACTATACAGATGATACATGTTGAGATCGTACATTTAAGTACAATTTCCTACCTCTCCACTGTAGTTCCTAGTCCTGGTTTGCAGTGTGGTGTCACAGGACAGAGACAATAAAAGAGTGGGAAGAAACATGGGCAAGAGCATGGGGGGAAGACACCAAGGCGAGAAGGAGAAGCTCCTGGGCCAGAAGAGCACAGCACCCTCTCTGCAGAAAGCAAAAGCGCCTGAAAGCAGGAGAGAGGGGAAGATGTTAGGGAAGGGAGAGCATAAATGCAAAGCCCCATAGCTCTAAAGGAAGACAGGGATACTGGTGCTCCTGCATGGCCTTGGAATGGACAGCAGCAACTGGGGCAATGTGGGACTTGGGCCGTGCAGAGGAAGCACAAACTGTGTGGGCTGGAGGCACCTGGCAGCAAAAGCTGAGGAGAGGAAGGAAAGGGAGGGAGGTGCCGCAATTTCTCCAGCAGGGAACGGGGAGCAGGCAGGAAAAGCAGCCTTAGTGCCAGCAATGCCCCAGTGCTCCTCCTGCTCACCCAGGCGTGTGGCCAGCACGACCCAACACCAAGAACTAGCAGAGACCTGCTGGGAATTACAGCACTGTTTCCACAAAGCTGCTCCAAGCACCCAGCAAACAGCTCCTGCACAGGGAGCCAGCGCACAGAGAAATGCTGAAAAAAGCAGCTGCCAAGGACCAGCCTCAGCTACCATGGCAGTAGGTTGTCGAGTTCTCCCCCTCAATAAAAACAGTAATGAGAAGACCTGGAATGAGTGCCCCTGTGTTTTACCAAGGAGCTGAAACAACCTGAGCATAGCAAGGTTTGCCTTCTGCATGTATGGCCACAGAAATCAAGGCACTTACCAGTCAGTTACATGGTTTCTTTTATTGACTCTAAAGAAGTGCAAACTCCCTATCAAGGGCTTTTAATCACAGGCTTTTTCGGTGCACTTTTTGCTCCTGTGTGGAGCTTGGTGGATATCTTTATCTCTGTGTACTACAGAGAGATGAGCACATTGTTTGCACTCCATAAAATAATACATGTTCTCAGCATGCTCATCAGCTTTCCAGCCTGCCTTGGTCAAGGGCTCCAAGCTCTGCCCTTCTCTTTATTTAAACCTGTTAAACCAATTTAATACACTTTAGTTAAACCCTTTAAAGTTATTTAAACCATCAGATTGTCACCCTTTGATGGTGATATATTTGTCTGTCCATGTGTAAGATAAAAGGTAGGAGTTACTAAGGGTTATTTTATAATATGAAAAACAAACCACCTCCCCCCTTGTGTTAGTCATGCTAAATCAATTTGAGAATGTCTGTAATGGGTGCAGTTTTATATAGAAAGAGCTTTTTACACACTGTACATTGCTGGCTAGAAGAATTCAAAAGAAAGGAGAGCCCCTTCCCTTGGAACAGGAAAGAACAGGAGCGTTGGTGTAAGTCACCCCCACCCAGAAGGCAGAGAGAAAACTACGTCCTTCTCCGGGTAGTGCTTACAATGCTTTTTCCTTACCATGCTATTTGCAAGCCTATTTTTGTTTCCCAGGAAAGAGCATGTTTGGGTAGGGCAGATCTAAAACAGCCAGAGGGGAAGCTGAGCCCAGGTCAGTCTGTAGCTCTCCTTCAGAACACGCTGTAGCAGTTAGTAAAATCATAGTTCTGCTCTATGTCTGATCCAGTCACTTCACCAGCAACATGAGTAATTGTGGAATTCAGGAAAGGGTCACTGCAGTGTCTGCTGGGAGGTATTTATTTTTAGCACATCCAGGATCAGCTTAGGCACCCATTCCAGCCACACCCGCCCATGCCACTCTGTTCCTGACAAAGCCCTGAAAGCCTCTGGAGCATCAGAAACCTGTTCCTGTCAGAAAACTTCTATGGAAACACCATGGATTGCTTCTGTAATTAATGTCATTCCATGCTCTTTTGAGTCCCTCCATCATCTTTTCCACGTTGCCTAGAATAAAGGTTAAATGGTGCAGAATATCCCAAAGGGAAAGCTCAAAATGGGCTTTGCAAGCCCAAAGTGGAGTATGGTCTCACTGGAGTTACATCATGTGGAAGGATGAAGGATATGCTTTGAAAATATCTGATTTCTGTAACTGACACATACAGCTAATGAAGACCTCCTCGCCTGTGAGTATCTTGCCAAGCTGTCTGAAAACTCTATTTTGAATTTCCACCAGTCTGATACAACTACTAAGCTCAGATGTGAAACTGAAAGACTTTTCTCATATGCTTCATGTTCCAAAGTATTCCTATTTTAAAAAATCAAAATTGTTACTAAGAGAGCACTTGAAGCAGAGGGTCAGCACGGAGGAAGAGCAGTGAGAGGTGCTGTGATAGCCATGCCAGCACCCATGCTGATAACCAGGCCCAGAAAGTGGGCTCCATTCAGGATGCTTAGGCTTGTCCAAACCCTAGGTCCCAGTCACTGCACTGGGAAATCATGGTGAGCTGGAAGCTGATCATCTCATGTTGGTGAACAGCTGTAGGTCTCCATAGGTATAGATCTCTAATAAATTCTTTCCTCTTGTTACATGTTGGAAACTACTCTAGTGGGTTTTTGCAAGTGAAGCCCAACAGTTTGATAAATACATTTGCTGCCTTCTGAACCACAGCACATATATTAATACCCTACTCTTTTAAGAAAAAAGCCTTCCTAAAGAGAACCTAAAACTGCTCAGCTGTGACAGCCCTTCTGGGCAGCCAGCTCTTGGCATTGGCTACAATTTCAAAGACCTTTGCAGAGTTAAATTCCATAGTATGTCTATAAAGCTCCATAATTCAAAGAATTCAGTGTTTTTCAGAAAGATTTTAATGGTCCTGTGCAGAAATGAGTAACTACAATTGAACTGCATGCTGGCCCCAAACATTTCTTTCAACATGCCACAGACTTCTGCCTTTACAACCATCTGGAGGAGTCAAGGGAAAATGAGGCTTGGACAGCTTAGTAGGAGTTTCAGAGAGTCTGTAATTCCTGGGCAAAAAAAATAGCCCAAATTTTGGCTTTTGGGGACTTGGAATGGCAGGGGAAGCATTAGCCACGAATGACATTCGCTGTCACTCCTCCCTACCGGACATCACACAGGGCATTTGGGGGTGAAAACATATGAATTTCTCATTTCTTGCCAGAGCAATCCTCAGCTTTTTTTTTGCCATTTCACCTAACAACATTTGGTGATATTTTTGCTTACACAGCCTTTGAATGCGTTCACAGTGATATTTACATCATTTATATTGCTGTGATATATAACCCATGCTGAGACAAGGAGGGGCAATTCATCTGTCAAAGATGATTTCAGACTCTCCTCACCCAGGGCTAGATAGCAGCATATGCATTCATATTTAGAAGGTTATTGACACCGCATTTCAAATAAAAGCCTAGACCCGCTGTCGAGCATGTGAAGAAGTAGGAAAACTAGTAAAAAATGAAGGAAAATATGGGGCTCTGATCACTTCAAATAATTACCATGCAAAGAAAACACACCTCAACAAATAAGTAAGGTATTTTTTAGAGGAAAATAATGGGAATCCTTGACCAGGAAGGTTAGTAAATCTCCTGGCACTGCTTTTCCTCAGACAACTAAAATCCAAAGCTTTTGCCATCCCCGTCACTTGTAGCCTCAATAGCCAAACCTGTCAAGCCCAAATACAATATTAATCTCCCGCTAAAGACTATGAAAGAGGAAATCTGCAGGAAGTGTAAACATCTCACTAATACAATCAGGGATTTAATGGATGTAACCCTAAAGTTTTGGTGACACTGACACTCCTTAAACCAAATAACCACACTGAGAAGTCCCAGCACTAAGACAAACAGAATGTACTTTTTAGAACTATTGCCTGTCTCGTAGAAATCTTCAGGCAGCAAGGCTGGTAAAGAGCTCCCATCCTGGCAAAACATGTAATTTCATTAGAGTGATAAGCCAAGGCAGAAAGGTTACTGCAGATAAATAGGATACAAAACTATGTGCCACTTGCTCTGTGATTTCAGCAACCTGAGATGCGTCGCTATCTACAAGATGCAGCTAACACCCAGAAGCATGTTAGTGGCATTGGAAAAAAAAAAAAGAGAATTACATTGTTGAAAGCTACTCTGTTGATAAGTAGGTTGGGATTTTCACCTGTACAAAAGTCAGGCAAACATCCACTTTCCACATAAAAGCAGTCAGAAAATCCTTGCCCTTTTACTAGTTTGAAAGGTAACTGTTAGAGCGTCAGTTAGTTAGTCTGAGCTGAAAGAGGCTGCTGCCTAGCCTGGCTGCCAAGACAAAAAAAAAAAAAAAAAGAATTTGGACCCCTCCAGACCAGTCTCTAGTACGTGTGTGGGTGGCATCAGAGGGCTTCCTACCCCCTTTCTACCTTTCCTTCAAGAGGACAAAACCCCAGCAGATCACATCTGCTGAATTTTGTTCCCTTAGAGCCATTACATCATCAAGTCATCATCAGAGCACAGCTTTCTCACATGGGGAGGCAGATTCAGAAGGCACAGTGTAGACAGCACCATATTAAATTGTGTCAGACGACTTTTCCTACTGCAGGTAGGTCTGGCTGACACAGCGTGGTGCTGTTAGGGCATCCAAGGATCCACTTGCACCAGATGAACGCCAAAGTGTCGCTCTCAGCTGCTGGGACAATGACAGTGGCTTGCATGGCAGGACATGGTGTAACTCAGGGTTTCAACTCTTCTGTTTAAATCTGGGACATCTATTTTTAGAGTGCTAGCTGAAACCAAAAGTAAATGTTTGTCTTCATGGGGAGACAGGTCTTTAATTCTTGACGTATATTTGAAAATATCAGCTGCTACACAAACAAATGTAACATTGTCTGTTTACAGCAATGCAAACCAAAACCTTTAAAGGGTCTTCCTTGAGTTGTCTCAGCAAAAAAATAAACAAACACCACCCTCCCCACACACTTCATGAGGAACACAAGTAGTAAGGTTGTCTTTCTTGTGTGATTTTACCGTGGGACCTTCCTTATCTTTGGCCTGTGAAGTTAGCTTGGCTACCAAATAGTACCAGTTAAAAATACTCCTTTTCCCTAGGTTAAGGGTTTCTTAAAGATTATTTTTCATTCGTATTTTTGCAGATTTTTCACACAGGACTCAGATGTATAAACAATAGGAGACTGAATTCAAGGTCCTTTCTTATTTAGAAAAAACCCCACAAACCTAAACCAAAACATAAGCCTCAGCAGATCTTTTCTCCTAATTTGTAAAGGTTAATAAGAACTCTAGGTTTTAATCCAGATAAAAGAGACAGCTAAATAAAAGAGAAAACATTCTGTCTTCAGAAGAGACATCCATTTGTTGGGCATGGTATTTGGCATTACGTATTCTCAGGTTTAGAGCCGAATGCTGCAGGCAACTTGCCCTTCAAATTCAGTTTCCATTTATTTTGGCTGCAAATCATAATCTCCTTATCAAGTAGGTATCGAGCCATCTGCTTCTGTCATCAGCAAATCCAGTCAACTTGCATTCAAGTTTGGGGCTAAAACAAGCACTTTTCTTCTGCCTAGTAATAAATATGACTTTAAAATACATTAGGCAAAACTGGCCCAATAAGAGAAAGCTCTAATGGATGAAAGGAATGTGACAGCAGGGGGAAAAAGGGGGAGAGAAACAACGGGGGGAACAGTTTAGTGGAACTTTTCTCAAGCCATCAGCCTGGGAACTGGGATTAATCTGCTGTGTTGTAGGTTTGGGATCATGTCCCAGGCCCCACAGCATCCCTTTAATGGGGAAGGGGATTGGGAAGCACATAATTTAGGTCCACAGTGTAATGGAACAGCTCCAAATTGTTTCAGTGGCCTTTGAACCAAGGCTCTCAATACCAAGATTTGCTCCAACTTTTCCAAAATGAAAAGTAACCTCAATTTTTTGTAGCACCATCAATTTTGACGAGAGCTGCCTTGGAGAAAGGTACTGCTGGCTGTCAACAGGGGTCACTAATTGGACGTTAATAAACCCACCCACTGTATATCACAAGAGGAGACAGTACGTTCCAGCTCCTACATCTGAGTCCATAATCTGGATGGATCCAGAGTGATGCTAAGAGGAGCACAAACCCACTCTTCTGCTGTCATTTCTGCAAGAAAGAAACCCGGGTGGCCGGGTGAGAAGGAAGCAATGATGTGCTGCAAGCACTCTGTGGAGGACGTCTGCTATGCTGTGTAGCTGTAACCATGCTGTATTACAAGGCCAAGGTACAGGAAGGTGTAACCTCTAAGCACTTACATTATAAGCACATACCAATTACTCTCCCCTCATATTTTAGAAGAATAAACTTCACCTTTGCACATTTTAGAAGTAATTGCATCTTAATGCAGAGTCAAGAGCATTTATATTTGATTATTATCGTTTGGCAATAAATTCTTTCATCCATTCTGTTACTTAAAGCTGGAAATAATAGGAAACAACCCAGAAAGCATTTCTATTTGACATAAGTTTTGGAACAGGAAAGAATTAAGGTCACTAGGCCAAGAGGACCAAACACCTTGAGATGAGCATGAAGAAATTCCTGCTTTAAACATGTCATTTAGCCCTCAAAGGGTTGAGAAATCTTCAAGAGGAGGGACAAGTTGTCAGTTAGCTGCTGGCCTCCACATCTGTACATAACTAAGCCTCTAGTAATTTGCTGAGAGACAATTGATCCCACCAAACATCAGAGACTTCTGAGGATGCAAGATCCCAAGATGAAGTAGAAAAATTCCAAGAAACGACCACCAACATACAGGCTGAAGACAAGGCATGAAATTTGGAAGACCTGCAGGAGGCTTGGTACATTCTTCACTAACCATAATGGAAAACATCCTCGTCCACTTCTGCATGATGTACAACAGATACAGAGACAAGCAGCTTGTCTCTGTTATGTGAAGAGGCTGCAAGCCCACACATTACTTATCTTGGTAAGCTTTGAAGACAAACTACCCCAAAACTGGGGGAGGGAGTATTAAAAAGCTGTGGTGTGATTTGACCTTCTCTAAATTTTACTGAGCATAATTTAAAAATACCAAAAGTGTTTCTAAGCAACTGGAGAAATGTCTTGCTGCTGTTTCCAAAGCTCCCAGAAGGGAGACTGAGCGTGAGGGAAACTGGTGTCAGTCTCCTTACCATCCTCTCTTCAGATTCTAAGATCCTGATGTTACAAGCCCAGATGCCCAGTACGCTTTAGAGATCACAGACAGTGGAAATCCAAAGCCTTTGGTCCAGCCTCATATAGCAGACAATAAAACTGCTTCTGCCTTAACATGGTTAACATCTGAACTGCTTCTGCTAATGCATAGTGTAGCCTGAAAGAAGCTTGACCAGGTCATGCCCTTTTACATGAACAAAGCAGATAGAGACACACTCCAAACTTCCCCACGCCTATTCTTCATGTTCTAATGTGAATATACCAACAGAATTTCACTGTCTACCTTGTAATGAAACGTTGAAAAAACCCAAATCCCAAACACACTTTTACAGAGCCAAAAATGTTCAGAGCACACGAATCCTATATAAAACTTGCTTATTCACTGTCACCAGTTCTGCCCCATTCATATCATGCAGAGGAGGGAAAACCCTTTTTAAAGAAAGGATTGTATAAAATTGACAGAATTCCTCCCACCTTTGCGTGTTGCTTTCTGATAAGCTTTATGGACTGTTGTGTTAAACATGCTCCATTTGATCCAACTCCACTTTACTTTTCACAGAAGTTGTGAAATTAAAGGTTTAACAATGACAAGAAGGCTATTTTTACTAGGAGTAGCAGACAGAGAATAAATAGTGCCTCGAAACAGACTTTCAGGGCTTGTATGTACTTAACATAGTTTTAAAAGCAGTTCTTTGTGAGGCACAATCTTATTTTTAATCTCCTTTATCGATTTTTTTTTTCCTTAACAGCAGTGAGCCCAAGCAATACCATAAACTACACCACAAAAATTATTTTAACAAATAATCTGAGCAAAAGCTGATAAACTACATAATTTAATCTAGTACTATCAATTTTTAAACTTCTGATTTATAAAATCCCTTATGGGCAATCTATAGGTATTAGTGGAAGCTTTAGTTTTAAGTAGTCACATCAGAGGGCCAGCAAATGAAAGTGCAGATGAGAAGCAGATTTGACTTCAAATGTACCCTTTGACAGAGGTGATAACAGTCTCTGGCCCTTGTTACAGTTTCTCTCACCCTTTCAGCTTTTACTAGTTAACTCCACTTCAAAAGCATGATCTTTCAGGCTGAAGAATTATGAAAAAAGCAGCTCAGTGACCATACGAACACCACAATGTTTGATTAAATCTGTGCATTTGAGAATCACTTTTAAAAGATATTGCACTCAGTAACTGCTGTCACCCCTAGGCTTGGATCCCTCATTATTTGACACACATTCAATGGTATAAGCCCCTATATTTGGGGGCAAACTAAAGATAATTTCTGAGAGATACCCTCGGCCAAACTTACTGCTGGCATAGTGCCAGGGAAACCCATCAGGATTTGATTTGCATGAGCTGCATTTGCAAAATCTGATAGGTATTTCAATTTCCCCCTTAAAGCCTTCTCTACAAAAGATGCTTTATTTCAAAGAAGAAAAACAGAACAGAAAACCTTTGTAAATACACCTCTGCTCTTAACTCTTCTCAGATTGAGGAGTTTCATGACAGAGCTGTCACAAAAATACAATGACAGGAAAGTTTTTCCCAGAACACATATAACTCAACTACCAGTTAGTACCTTCTCCTCCAACACAGAGTCTTTCAATCACCGAACAGCAAAAAAAAAACCCCAACAAAACAGGCATCCAGCTACTGACAGCTAAGCTTTAGCTCACAAAACACCCCACAGATATGACAAGTCTGTCCAAAAAAGCCAAAGAACTTACCTCCCACAGTGCAAACACAGAGTACAGCTAAGAAAAAAGAGGCAATCCCCAGGAGCTTCATGGTTGGTGGTGGTGGTGGTGGTGGAGTCAGCTCTCCCTTACACAGCTGGGCAGGGAGTGCTGTGTCTCTCTGAGACAGGCCTTAATTGCTCCATGGAAAAAGGTGTGTAGAGACTGTGCCTCGTCACTGCCCATTCCTGCTTATTTTGGGGACTTTGATAAAGAACAGGAGGAAACACAACATACTCCCTCTGGGAGTTCAGTACGGAGGAGATTTATTGTTTCAGTCCTTACAGGAACTCCTTTTCTTTGGCAGTGAACACTGTTTTTGTTAATACGTTATTTTGTTCTTCTTCGGCCACGAGGTCAGGAAGGTTTTTGAACAGAGGCAAATCTTTCTTTAGAATGTGCTATACATCACTGACTTGCTTGCTGCAGCCAGGGATACTTTTAAAAGGGGACATTTATGAGCAGCAAAGGAGCCCAGGTAGTGGGGGGTAATGCAGCCAGGAATAGAAGAGCAAAACAAGCAACAGGAGCCCTCACCTGGCTCTTCTTTGTGTTGTGTAAAGTGGCCTTGGTGAAAAAATCACAGCTGCTTCCCATGAAATGCAGAGAGAGTGCCTCCCTGAGAGAGCTGCCAGCCTGCAGCCCAGAGGAGTCACTAGCACAGGGCAAGGAAGTCACTCCAGCAAGGTGTCCCAGAAGGGATAGGCTCTGGACATTGCAGTTAGGGCTGGGGAGGGGGTGATTTTTTCTTCTTTACATGAAAACTGGATGGGACTTCTTATGTTATCTTTTTTATTATTATTAATGTTATATTTTTAAATTATTATTATTATTATTAATTTAAAAAATTGCAGCTACCTTTGACTGTGTCTGCTCCTTAGTAATGGGAAGATTTTTTTATTCTTCTGTGTACGTACTTGCTGTGCTGGGGTATAGGAATAGAGTCTCCAGAGTGAGCCTTTTAACCTGAGCTGTCTAGTAAGTCAGTGCAGAATTGCTCTCTTCTCCTCTGATTTGGGAAACTTTGGTATCCCTCCTTTTCACAGCCATTTCCCAGATTTCTGTGGAATAACCCTGAGCAGAGCTCTAGAGTTAAGGGCTATCAAAACATAATCTCATAATATTCTTGTGCTCTGTACCTTATCAATTTAAGGCACACAAAAGTTCACCCACAACAAGAATGCTGTGCAGTGTGTTTGCTCATCTCCCGCTCTGTCAACTCTCAGGAAAACATGGCAAAAACCTGACCTCACAAACAGCTTGACTCATTAAATAGGCAACCCTACTTATTGCAGTCATTAAGATTTTATTTCCTCCCTTCCTCCCCCCTGGTTTTCCTGGCTGTTTCTCACTGTAAGGGGAAGTTTTGGAATGGCATCTCATGCAGGACTCCCGGGAGCTAAGCCACAGTGCTTCCTACAACAGTACTGGTTTGTTCATGGGATGAGGAAACCGGTAGCAGCTCAGCATTGTGTGTGGAATAACTTTTGTTTAGTTAAAGAAATTACATTTCTGCATCTTAAGGCTATGACACATCCTCTGCCTATTGCAGGTGACAGAAGCTGGTGCTCAATAGAAATCTGACAGCAGACAACGAATTTCTGGTGCTTTACTTGGACAAATGTAGGTATTTGCAGCTATGAGAGATGCAAACATCTTAAGCTCTCCTTAGAGAGACTGTGTTTTCACCATCGCTGGAAAGGATCACAGTGTAACACAAACTTAACTCAGAGTAGAGGTGGGCCACACAATGACACTTCTGTCAAGTTGATGGGAGCATATGGCAGGGAGTTAGTGCCAGTGCTCTGTTTTTATGCTAGTTTTGTGCCAATGTAGGACCTAAAGTTAGAATGGGCTAGAAAAGCAGTAACTACTGCAGCAAAAAGCCTTCTAGCCAAAGACAAATCTGAACATGGAGTGAATTCATCCCAGGTTAGCGTTGTTTCTGATGCAATAAGAGGGACTCTAACATTTTATCTACTGCATTGTCAAACCACCACTTGAAATGTATATTCTGAAGGATACAGAAAAGGAACGTTATTTTATTGACCTAAGTGAAACCTCTGCAAAATCTAAGAGGCCTGAGGTCAGGATCCCTTCCTTGGGTTTTGAGAACCAGAGAAACTATTTGAATGCCTAAAAGAGTACTGATTCAGCTCAGTGCTGGTCACCTGAGTAGCAGCATCCCAAGGAGTCGTCAGCGTACAGCTGCTGAAGATGATGACTCTGGTGGTTACCTGTGGCAGAAGGCAGAAAGGGCACAAAGTGCTGCAGCCCTGCAGTAGCTACATGTATGGCAGGTACAAGTGTGGAAAGGGTCCCCAGCCTCATGCAAGGGGTTGGGAGGTAAAGAAAGAGAAAGGGCCAAGTGTCATTGCCTTACACCACGTCCTACAACTCGAGTTGCACATCAGAGAGGCTTAAGGCAACTTACTGCTTCCCTGAAGCGTCATGAGAACTGTGCCCCTTTGAGATACTCTCTAACATCAGCACCAAAGGCAGACAATTTTGCTAGATCAAACTTGGAAAGGATAGCAACAGCATGCACAGTAAGGAATAATAAGACTAGAAGTGCCTCTAACAACTTACTGAGAGTTAAAACAGTGGCCAAAGCTGAGTTGTAGCTTCTGGCTTGGAGTTCCTGAGCTGCAGAAGAGAGATTCTCACAACTCTTCTCAATGGAAACTTTTTTTTTTTCCTTTAAAAAGAAATCACTGAAGGTTTTAGAAACTTCCAGTGATCTTTGTAGCAAAAGATTATTCCTCTTTGTGCTCACTGAACAAAAATCTTCTATTTTCCTCATTACCAGCAAATACATTTTACTTAATTGAATAAATGTTTTTATTTCTTTCCTCAAACCAAGAAACTTAGCTTCAGTGCCAGTGTGTGCTTTGTTTCATAAAGAGAAATTTGGTCATCAGTACTGCTGCCAACTATGGTATTACTGCCAACGCTGGAATATCTGGAGTTTCACTCTGAGCCCCAGAACAAGTGACTGGATGACAGTCTCAGTTTCCATATTTTTTCAAGTAAAACTTTAGCCCTCCTAGCTGCAGAAAAAAAACCCAACCCTAGAAACACGACCAAAGAGCACTCTAGAAAATGAAAGGACTCTCTGTTTTAAAATACCATTATTTTTTAGTGCAATAATGGTTGGGGTAGCCTGAGTTATATATTTATTTTTGCCAGTGTGGTATTTCATTATTAAAGGGAAACCATTTACTGCCACAGTGGACTTGCAGTTACAGATTTATTGGTCTCAGGCTGTATTTATATATTCTTTCTTAGTTCACATTGCTTGGAGCAAAACATAGCCTTTTTATGCGCAGTTCTCCTATGAGGTTCAAATAGTACCCTTCAGATTTAATGTAAAAATCTTACATATTGTTCAATATTCTTGAAGCACGCCTGCATAAACCAGGAAATAATATGGGAAGCCGTGGTGCCTTGCCATGGGCTACTGGCAATTTCCAAGGTGGGTGCAAAGAGTAAATTTGTCAAAGCCTTTACAAAAGCAAAAATAAAAAGATACAAAAGATGCACAGTCTTTGATGATTTATGGTCGTGAAGAAACAAACACCCTGACTGAATCTGCTGGCTTTTCCCATGTTTTTATCCCTTTCTATTCCCCTTTCCATCCCTTCCATGGGTGGCTATTTTAACTCTTATAGCAGAATGGTAGAACAAGAGCAAGGTAATCTCAAACTCTATTGTTTTGCTACATCTTTATTTCAGCAAATATATCTAAAGTGATATATTGTCAGAAATTGCCTATGACTTACCTGTACAAGCAGGGTAAATTTACACTGAAAAATGCCATTGTAATGGTGTAGAAATACATTGCTTAGTTAGGCTTCCTGTTCTTTTTAAAACTGTTTTTAGAAGGACTTGTTTTAGTCTACTGTATATTTTAAAATTTTACTATTAAGTAAAAACTCCGAAGAACTTGATTATAGCAGTATGAAACGAGGATATCTTGATGGTCATGTATAGAAGTTATTCTTAAAATTCATGCTGAGGGACATTTTAAAATGTAAATATTTTGTTCTGAATTTTTTATGGAAGCATTGGAACATCTCAGAGAATAGAAATGTCAACGCCCAAACTCCCAATAATATTAAAAATATGAAAGATCAGGCTCCCAAATGTATTTGAGTGCTTAAAAATCCAAGATATTCACCTTTTATTTGTAGCACAGAAATGCTTAAATCTCATTGATTTGATTCAGAGCCAGCTGCTAATGTGAAAAAATCCACTAAATCTCTAAGTGCTTTTATGTAGGCACTCAAGACCAAAATGCATTTAGTCTGTATTCAGCCCTCTTTTTATGAAAGATATTTCCAAGGCCAGATCTAATAGAATTACTGCATTTGTAGCTACCAGTCCTGAGAATTGTTTATTTGCCCTACCAACAGACTCTGTAAGAATATCTGTTACTGCAGAGAATGTTTTTCCTACTCTTTCATACTTGGAGCTCTACTGAGGTACTACAGGAAGGGAAAATACATTGGAAGGAACTGGCTTGATAGTTATTCACTTGCAACTAATACAAGTCAGAACATATTTGTAGAAATGCAGTTGCCACTCTGCTAAAGTGCCAGATTCCAAAGGATTTTGTATGTTTGAGGTATTCACAGAATCACAGAATAATCACAGAACTGTCACAGTTGGAAAAGACCTCGAAGATCACTGTGTCCAACTGTCAAAAAAAACCCCAAAACAAAACAAAACAAAATCCATACAAAAACCACCTCACCCTCCCACTGAACCATGTCCTGAAGTGCCTCATCTACACATTTTTTGAACACCTCCAGGAATGGTGACTCCACCACCTCCTTGGGCAGCCTGTTCTAGTGCCTGACTACTCTTTCAGTAAAGAAATTCTTCCTAATACCTTCTAAACCTCCCCTGGTGCAACTTCGGGCCATTTCCTCTTATCTTATTGTTATTTACTTGAGATAAGAGGTCTTACCCACCTCACTACAGCCTCTTTTCAGGTAGCTGTAGAGAGGAATAAGGTCTCCTCTCAGCCTCCTCATCTCCAAACTAAACAATCCAAATTCCCTCAGCCTCTCCTCACGGGACTTGTTCTGCAGACCCCTCATCAGCTATTCAGTAGATACATGTCACTGTCAAAAGGGTGCAAAAAATTTAGGCTTCCAAGCTACTTCTGTCTATCCTTCTTACTGTATGCTCCCATTGCTGCTGCTAACAAAACATGAGCTAGAGAGAAGGCTCTGCACTTACGTGTTTTGTACCCCTGTTCCCAAAACTGTATTTCCACCCTGAGCCACAGTTTATTTCATCATCTCATGTGTCCTGGGTATCAATACAGCTTCATTTTTGTGTTCAGTCCTTATTTCCTAACCCAATAGGCAAGATATTTTAACAGAAGGTCACCAATTAACCCTATACCTGATGACCTGGTTCACTGGCTTCAGGAGCTACTCAGATGTGGATTATGCACTTGAAAAGCTGTACTTGATTGGTTTTGTTGACAAGTTGCTCTGTGGTTGTCCCTTGACTTTGTGAGCTCCTCGACTGGAGTTGCAATGAGCTACTTAACAGCCTAGGTCCTTCTGAAGACACCGTTCTAGGTCCACTCTTTCTCTCTTGGTGAGTTAGTAATGTATAGATATTTTGACTTTTCTGGTTGGACAGTAACTTAAGCATAAATACAGTGGCAGAGAGAAGAAAGCTACAGAGAAAAAGGTACTGCTGTCCCAAGTCATATTTCATGCTTATGTATGGGGAGTCAGGAGAGGTGGAAGAGAGAGCCCATAAACAGTCATTCTAGGGATATAAAAACTGTGGACTTTTAAAAGTAGAGCAAGGAATTTCTTGTCATGTAAAGACTCACACAGAATGTGTTTATAGGCTTCGCATCCTGTCCTGAGCTAATGAAATGGGAAACAGTGAGTCAGTCTCAGTTTCTCATGTTATTTGAAACTCATGGAATGATTATATGGTTGGCTGTCTCAGAGGAAACAAAACAGAGGTATGTGTTTGAAACATGTCTTCGTGTTCCAAAAGGCTGAATAAATCCAGCCCCTATCTATCCAGACATGTATCTCGTCTTTGTTGTGGTAAACTGCAATGAGGTCTTTGTTGTGGTAAACTGCAATGAGCTCACTCTTTTTGGGCCTGGTAAAAAAAAAGGCAGCAGCATGAGCCTGCAGTGGACCTCAGTACTGAAAAGCAAGATGTACTTTCTATTCCAACCACACTTGTCGGTTTTCCTGGGCAAGATACTGTTGGACATTAAGTTTCTGCTGAGCTGCGTTTCTGTGGCTTCTCTTTTCCATTTGGTTTCCTCTGCACAAGCAGTGGAAAAATATATCAGATTTCTCGTCAGTCCCACGACGGGATACTCTGTGCATCGGTCTAAGTTATAGTTTTTAACAGTGTCAGCTTTGTTTTCAGACCACTAGTGCCAGAAAAGAACATCTTAGAACATTATAAAATATTTGATTATAAAGAGCCTATTGTACTTAAATACAAGTATTACAGCTTTCTTGGCCAGCACTATGGCTATGCCACTATCCCAGCATCTATTATAAACCTATGGTTTCATCCATTCCAAAAAGAAGTCACCGAAAACAATGTGTCAAGAGTCCTCATTGCCCAGTTTTGGTTTTGTTTGTCAACACTGTGAGATTTGGCGGGGTGAGACTACTTCTCAGAGGACCCTGGGAGCTTCTGAGCTGCAGAATGTGAGGCTGGAAAAAGGGAGAGTTAGAGGAGATTTGGCAGCTGCACAGAATTTAATGTTGGGCAGATAGAGAGTGTGCAGGAACTGCAGGGCCAGCACACTCATTTCCTGCATCTCTTATTCCATTGAGTAAGTGAGGTAAAGAGACGATTCACAGAGGACAGCTTTTTCTGGAACTCAGAGCAAGAATTCCCATGGTATGAATTGAAAAGCAAGTTATGCTCCAAGACGATGTCCAGGAGACATTTCGTTGCATAGAGTCTCTCTCAAACTTAAGACACCTCCTCTCAGCTTGACATTTTTCCTTGTGCTTTTTCTTGGTTTGTTCGTTGGTTTTGTTGTTTTGTTTTGCTTTTTTCCCAGCTATCTACTATATCCTCCAATCCAACTTCCAGCACTGATAGGCTTGAACTCTTTGTGGTTTAACTTCCTTATCCAGAATAGCTATTACTGCTGCTCCTCAGTGTCTGGCTTCCCAAGCCTTCATTCCTTTGGTGTATTTCAGACTTCCTGTTGTCGCTATCAGGAGTCCTGCTGGCAAACACTTCTTGACACATGCAAAATACAATGCACGTCCGGTCTGATAAGGAAACAACGTTGCCAAGAAAAGTGGGTAAAATCCCTGTGCCAAAACATACCCCCAGCATTTCAGCTTCCCAGCAGACTGCGTATCTGCCCCTTCACAGATATCATCAACGTTTTCCTGTTCTCTGCATTTCTACTTTCCAATTTATTCAGCAATACAGAAGGAACTAAATGCTTTCCACAGCATGTAATAGTTAGGCAGTAAGTAGCCAACTGAAAATAAAAGCATCTTGGGCACCTGCTAAAAGCAGGTATTTCAGATTGTCTGTACACAGATGGAAAATGCACAAGGATTTTCACACACATGCTTTTGTATATTTTGTTATATTGTCATCAGGAATGCACAGATTCACATCGATCTCTGCTTATACTAATCTATATTTTTGTTCCAGACAGCTGGGATAAGCCTAAACCTTTTTTCAAGGGAAAAAAAGCCCCAAAACCAAACAGACAAAAATAGACTGCCAGCATTCTGTGCTGCCACATACTGTTCAGTAGCAATGGAAAATGATTGTAGTAACAAAAAGCTGTTAATAAACTACTACATATTATACCAAACACCTTTTAAAATTAAGTTTATGGTATATGCTGTCATGCATTTGGTGTTATAAAGCTATGCTTAGAGACATTAGCACCATGGGTGCTTGTAGCAACAACACCGTATCTTAATTTAACATTAAAAAATGCTGATTGGTAGTCAAGACCTATGCAAGTAAGTTTAGGGTTCCATGAGAAGATGGCTAGGCAAAGAATAGTTTAACATTTTTTTTTTCTTTTCTCCTACATCTCTCCATGAAGAATGGGATCGTATACAATGTACACGTTATGCTTCGACAAGCTAAGACAATGTATTTTCCCTTTACAGTTGGATCAGGTGAGGAGAATGTTAATCCCCATCGCCCAGCTTAAAAGCAAAACCCCAGTGTGCTCTGACAAATCAACTGGAGTTACACCCTGAAGTTCAGCCCTTCAGACATTGCTTTCATTTTTGTTCAGTGCTGGGAATAGCAGGTGGACATCAATTGCTTCTACAGACTAGTTATTTTTGTTTCTTGAAGGATGGGAAAAGAAGGGAGGAACAATGGCAAGGCTGGGACAATGCACTCCACACAGCTACAGTTTCTGGCCGAGCACCCTCATCACATTCATGAAGGAAGTCAATAAAACGACAGTGTATTGTTTTCATTTGACTTTCTACTGTTCAAATGGTTTAACTGAAGTCAGGGAGTATCACTATCACCGAGAACATACAAAACCAGGTGAAATATCTGTCAGAGGTAATGCACCATGGTTTGTGGCAGAGATCTGACTCCTGTTCCTCTAGAGCCTTTGCTACCCTGAGAATCTGAGGTAGGATTTCAGTCTGGAAATGTATCATTTATCAATTTATTAATCCACTAGTTATCTAACTTCTGTCATCACCCACAGGTATAGCAGCTCACTTTCAGCCTGCATGTGCAGAGCACAGCTGAGAAGCCTGGGGGTTACTCCATCAGAGTAACAGAAGATGAAATGCAAAGACTACCAAGGGCTAGCTGAGGTGGCAATTGAAATCCATACGTTAACAAAAGATGGGTAGAAATAGCCAAAACTTGTGAAGTGGCATCTTGTGTCATCACATTAACCAAAGGAGATGTAATGACAGCACAATCCTCCTCCTTTGCAGGGGTATTGCTGTACTATCAGACAGTTCAGTTTTGCCAAATAGCTTCATCTGCACCGGGAGAGATGTAAAGTGTTGGCCATTGTTCAAGTACTCATTGAGGAAACCTGAGATTTTTATTTAATTGGCATAATCCTTTCCTGTCATCTTTATTGCACAACACGGCCTTACAAGAAGAGAATCTTTCAACATAGCTTTTAGCTGCTGGAATCACTACATAACCTGGTGCTTGGATCTGCTGGACAGCCAAGACTGGATCAGCTCTGTACTTGAAAGAAAAAAAGCATCAGAAAGTATACTTGTTTGGGGAAGTAATACCTAGACATCAGCACTGCTCCAGCAGAACACCAATGAGCAAGGGACAAGAGGAGCAATACACCTCACTGACAACCCCCAGCCAGCCCCTCCTCTATGGTTCCCTTACTTTGATCAGGTGCTTCATAGTAATCTCTCCTTGGGGGGTGAGGGGGGAGGGAAGGGGGGCTCCCGCATTTCAATTCCTCAGTAGCAATTGGTGTTAGAAAGACTTTCATTTCCTTAGGATCCTGTTGTTTGGCTGGGAGGCCTGGGAGTGAGTCACTGAACCACCCACCGCAAAACAACAGGAAGAGTCACAAAGTCCTTCAAGAATAACAATGACTGGGAGGTGTCTTCATTCAGGCTGGGTTGCTGGTTACTGACCACGGTTGGAGTTGTGTTGGAAATATGCTTCTTTCAGGCTGTAGTTTTATTTCATTCCCTTTTCTAAAATGGATATTTTTCACAAAAATCTTTTCAACAGTGAAGCTGATGGAGTACTATTTATCAAGCTGACTATTTAGTGACTTTTTCTACATTTTGTTGAAAGATCTATTTGACAAAGATTTTTTTTTTAACATTTGATCAGCTTCAGAGCTGGCAGACGTACATCCTTTCAGAAGATGTTTTGGAGAGTAAATAGTGATATTTGCTGAGGAATTTAATTGAAAATAATGTTTTCTACTGCTCAGCCAGACCAGATCTGCGCTTGAGCCAGGCCAGATCTCCTCTCTAGCCAAAGTTACAGGGCAGGTTCTCTTAACCCTTCTAGACTGGCCTAACTGTGCTTTCAGTAAAGCCAATTAAAAAACCCCAACCCAACTCTTCACCTATTTTCAGTGACCAGCATTAGGACTGATCACTTTGGAAAATTCTGCTCACACCTCTTCTACACTTCTAGTGACAGGTTAACAAATCTGTGCATAATGATTAAATTCATCTGGACATCTTAACATACAAAGTTCTACATGCAAGCAGTCGTAGAATCAAGCCCTGGAGAAGGAACTGCAGCATATAAATACAAGTCCCGTGTTGCTATTTTCTGCAAATCTCTTGCATCCTGCTCCAGCCTCCTCATATTGCATTCCTGTACCTATGTCAGCCTCACTCAGAGTGGGAACTACATGGAATAGGGTTTATCTTTATTTCTACTGGGCATTAGCTCAATTTATGGGACAGAACAGAACCTGCAAGTTAAAAACAATACCACCAAGAACGGGAATTTTCCATCACATCAGGATTGAGTTAGTTGTGAACTTGCTGAACCATTGCCCTGTGACGTTCACTATGCATGAAAATGAGCAAGTACAGGCTATTGCCTAAGTACTAAACAAGAAGCACACATCACTGTTGCTTTAAAAGGTAAGACAGATGTCATCTACATGTCAACCAAAGCACTTGATACTGCCCTTCTGCAACTCAGCTGCTCCTTACACAAGAATCACCTGTCACTTACAACCACATGTGACCTTGCCAATGTCACCTGCAGATACCTGAGTGTCCCACTTGCAGAAACAAAAGAGTACCCCACTGCATATAGACTGGTCATGGTAATTAATAAGGTAATTAGACTAGCGTGGCCAGTTGTTCCTGGTTTGTGCACCTCCCATAACACCATGGAGCTAAAGACTTGTCCAAGTACTTATTTTTCTCTTGTTTTCAGCATCATGAGAATTTTAATATCTTGTTTCTGAGTTCTCAACAGTTTTGACATGCCTTCTATTTCCTTGCAACCACCATTGCTTCTGGGTTTTTTTTCCCCTCTCTGCTGCATCTTCATACACTCAAATTTCACTTCTCCCCTTTGTACCTGCACTGATAACCAGCGACATTTTTCCTTGTTATACAACAGGCAATGCAGTATACACTCAGCTGGAGTAGGTTCTGACCATATGACTACCTGGCAAAACTACACAACTAAGGTCTCACCAGCCAAATTATTCTCTTGGAGATCATGAAAACAAGAGAAATAATTGGCCAGAAGAGAAAAAAATTAAGATAGTGCTCACACTTTCTGCTGCTGGCTGATATTCCTTCTCAAGTTACTATGGAAAATTACTTCAGATGTGGAAAAGCTGGGGCTATTTTACTGACAAAGATTTCCTTCAGTTTAAAGCAGTTATCACCTTTTGCCAAATGCATTTCCTTGGTCAGTAAAAGCAGAGAGAACTGCTCTCAGCCTTCAGCTCGTGTGTCTGAACTCCTGTAATGTTCAGTGATGGGCTGTGGGATGGGTGAGGGCAAATCTTTTGCAGACACCATCTATCAACACAAAACATTAGGAGGAGTCCTGGGTTTGCATCTGGAAAAAGCTTCACAAAAATAAAAATATATAAATCAGGAATGGGCTAAAGCTCAACGTCAGCATGCTTTAAAAGTGGGTGTCTAATGTTAGGCTCCAAAATCCTTTTTAGCCACCAAGATTAGTAGCTTGATCTTTGCTACTGGTAATCGCCCAGCATGTTCTGGGAAAGTAGCTTATTTAGGCACCTAAATGGGGGGTTTAGGAGCCTAATTTAGTCTCTCAAGTCTGAAATCTCAGGTGTACATTCCCAACAAAGGACAAATAAGAGCACCAGGAATTTCAGTTACTATTAGAGCTTCACTTCCAGGTCAAACACAAAATCAGGAGGGCTCTAATTTTCTAGTTCCATTTTATATGCAACCCCAAATTTTACCATTGCTATAGTATTCTGCAGGTGGAAGGATGGCAGGGCTGGTGGTAGAGCCTCGAGCACCAGAACAACTCTAGGGCCACAGCTTTGCTTCCTTTTTGCCTTCTGGGGAGTTGTTTGAAGTCTTGCTGCATTTCCCCAGTTGCTTCTTTTTTTCCCTCTTGTTATCTGTGCAAAAGGCACTCGTGGTCTATCTGCCTAACCTCCAGTAAGGATCCACAGGCTCTCACATAACCTTCAGCCCGTGCAGTGGCATCATTCCCACCTCCTGCAAGAGAAAGGACCCCTGAGGCCCCAGGGAACAGCTGCTCCAGCAGCTGAAACTACCTGCTTTTTTTTTCTGCTGAAGAAGTGAACTTGTCTGCTATGTAACTGGTAACAGAATGCCCTACTGGAAGATAAAAATAAGCTATTTTAATTGGCTACTCTTAAAGAGGCTCTGTTTTCCTTGTCAAGACCCTCCAGAACACAAAAAGCATAACTCCAGGGTATGGCTACACTTGAAGCCAAAACTTAGGCTAAGTTTTAAGCAGAAGCCCAAGCCAAACCATAAGGACAAATCAAAAACAAATGTGTAACTCTATTCCTAGAAAGTGCTTTTTTCAAATAAAAATATAATGATGTCCTTATTTTCTCAAGCCTCACCCATACCCAGAAACTGTAACTAACCCCTTTTAGAAGCTGATTGGTATTTTAATTAGGACAGGCTTTTAATGTCCTTTTAGGTTATTCTCAGAACACCTTGCACTAATTTGTCTTAATTCATCCCTTAAAGACAAGGGTAGCTTCTGTCTCTGGAATCCTCAGAGTGAACACACTACGTATTTTTCTGTCTGGATTTTTTTTTTTAATGGTTACATTTGAATAATTTTACAAAAAGTAAAAATCTCTCTGAATTCCTTAATTGAATTCAGTGTAAGGCTTGTATGTCTAAAGGAATTCACGGAAGTCATTCCCTGCAGGATTGCAGTGTGGACTGGTCATAGAGAGGTAGGGAATTAATCCTAAGGGGCACTAAAAATAGCCTGAGGAAGAAGCTTTCTTGAGACTCTAGCCACCCTACTCAGTGAGTAGAGCAAGGTGGCCAATGTTTTTGCTGACAGGTCTGAGAAGGATTACAAAACAAAGATGAAAAGGCAACTGATGTGAGCTTAAACCCTTCAATATAGATAAAAGGAGAAAAAATTTTCACAGAGTAGTGGAGCTCCTACTTTATAGAATGGCTTCGAATTTATCTCCTAGAACTGCTGACTCCCTGAAATCCACTGCAGCAGGGCTACCAGGCTGATGAAGAAAACAAGAGGACAACGGTGTGAGACAACACAGATTAAGTGAACAAATGGAGTGTGCTGTTGAAACTGTATTTCTAAGAGCTCACCCTACACACTTGCTCCACAGATTTCAGTGCACACTTGTGCCCAAGCACAAAGTTAAGAAACCTTGTAGATCAATTTTCAAGGCCTTCCCCTTGGAGCATTGCCATGTATGCAAGACTCAGATCATAAATTCAGGGATAGCCACATCCTGGCTTTATTTTTACCATCCTTGCTGGTAAAATAAAGTTAGTAAACTGATAAGCACTGCTTAGTAGAAGATAACTGCAGCAGCTAAAATGCAAGATGAGTTTGTTCTTCGCTAATGTGGCTGCTTTGGTGGAGATTAAATAACAGTTTAATATTGCAGCAAAGGAAGCTATAAGAGCAAACATTATTACAATTGTGAAAACACCCCACCTATGATTTGCTTAAAACAGAGCCCCTTAGTAATTACCGGGGTTTATGTGTGTTTTCAGTTCTTCCATTAGTCAGAGGCTTAACGAAACCTCTCAAAAGAAAGCAGGAAGGGCTGTGTGCTGATTCTTGGTGATTCATTCATTTCCTTCCTTCTATCCCCAGCTAGAGCTTCACTGGACAAGTTTGTATGGTAGTGTGCGCAGCGCTACAGTCAAGCAATGCCCAGCTTGAGACAGATCTACCAGCCTGGGACCCAGCTTCCAGCAACACCTGCACTGCCCTCCACAAACACCCTCAGGGCTTCCTGGTGAACTGTAGGGCTCTCTGAGGAATAGCTTTTGTTTTCAGTGGTGTTCTGCATTCCCCTCCAACGAACGCTGCAGCAGACCAGCACACCACAGCCGTGTGGTCGCCAGCCTTGTTTTGCTCCTGTTGCCTGACAAACCTCTCTATTCTGTTTGCCTGAGAAACAAAGTGATGGATTACTAGCTCAGATTACCTACTACAACAGCAAGTTGTAAAGTAAGACAACGTAAGTTTTAAATATATCTGAAGGTGTTCTTCTCTTTTACTGTCATACAGGATTTCTCCAAGGCATGTCTCTGTTCAGATAAAATCATTAAAACCCTCCCACTGAGCCCTGGCTTCCAAAGAGGCTTCCTTTTTTCCACTTAGATCAGAGATCCTTGTTAGGGTGTCACTATGCAGAAGCTCATCTTCCAAGCAGCTCTTGAGTCCTGATTTCTCCTTTATTTAAAAATAATCAATTCATTAAAGAAATCAGTCTAGGGGAACTCAAATGCATATATCCTGTTATGGTTTCCTTCTCCTGAACAGGATCCTATTACCTGTTCTTTTCCAGACTTTTCCCTGTACCCAAAGTCCCATATGTTCAACTTCAGAGTCTTATCACCCAGTTTGCAGTGGCATATCATCACCCTATCTAGGATATGGCTCAGCTCTCAGTAAAATCAGTAAAACCATTTCCATTGAGATCCCAGCGATATGAACCAGAGGCAGAGGATAACTCTGAGGCATCCTCCATGGCTCCTCTGCTCTTTAGCCTGGAATTCCTGCAGCCTCTCAGGAATTCTCTCTGCTTTTTCTTCCAAAGCTTTTAGAGCAATACTGCTAAAATGATTTTTTTCTTTCTGCAGCTCTTCAAGGTTCTTTAAAAAGAATGGTGAATGGAGAAAGAATTCACCAAATGGTGAATGGAGAAAAGAAAATACTTGGCAAAAAGTTCGGTAAACAGAAGGCTCAGAAGTGATGTTGTGAATACGATAGGAACTGCTAAACCAGGATATGAGTGGTGTCTCTGGTCCTTTGTAATTCTGTGGATTACAGATCACGTAGCATCTGTGGTTTTCCACCTATCTTCCTTCAAATCACTGTCTGAGATACTGGAATTAGCTATACACAAGATCATTTTTTTTATGTTTGCTCAAGCGAAGCGTAGCTATAGCCCCAGCCTGAACAGCAGGGCAGGAAACAAGGAGGAATCATATACCCATGAGTTTTACACTACTCTCACAGGACAGTGGAACCACTGTTAAGATTCATAAATGACTTTTTGTCCATCATAGGTCCAGCAGAGCAGCAGGGATTAAGATAATACCACTGGAGTTGGTGAAGGGGACATAGAGACCTGACTGCACTCTGTAACTCTCTGTGTCTTTGTATTTTGCAGCTCCTTGCTCCTGGGAAGGAAAATCTTCTATTCTTATTTGAGACTGACACAATTTGAATTGAATGACTTAATAAAATTTCTGTCGGCTTCAGTTCCAACACTTACTTTATAGAGAGAAGAAAATTTGGCTACTTGTTCTAACCAGAGTGAGGAGCTCCCCTTAAGTTGGCTGTTTTAATATCACCCTCCCAAAAACTTATTCAAGGTACCAGTAGCAACACTGTCTGTTGCTGTGGGTGAAAGTCCTGAGTCACACTGCACTTCTCACTCATTTCCAGATCCCACTGGCTTCCCTCACTGCAAGTAGCTCAGGATGGGATATCACACACACAGGGGACATACATAATTATTGTGCTAATGTGCATGCTAATATCTTTTTAATTAATGTTTCTGTACAAAATACCATAAGTTTTCTGTTTCAAAGCTGGTTTTTTTTGGTCAAAATAGTGGTTAAACTTCATTCTTTCCTTTTTCTTTTCCTGTTGCAACCCTACCATTCTGAAATCAGAGATGTCAAGCTTTGTCTTGAAGGAATTTTCCTTCTGGAATTGTGTCCCAAATACTAATAGTATTAGTATCGTCCAAGCTGGATAACAGGCAATCCCAAAAGAACTGAGAGGATCTGTTGCTTATATATTACTAGCTCAGGGCTGTGTAATGGCCAGCACTAATCTTCCTTTCCTTTCCTTTCCCCTTTTTCCTTTCCTTTCCCCTTTTTCCTTTTTCCTTTCCCCTTTTTCCTTTTTTCTTTCCCCTTTTTCCTTTTTTCTTTCCCCTTTTTCCTTTCCTTTCTTGTCATACAAGTATAAATCATAGTTAATAATTCTTTCAAGTCATTTCTAAGGGGGTGTCTATAGTAAGCATGCTGCCACCACAAGTAATACCTTTGATATGCTTTCTTCCTAAGATAGACAGGAAAACATCATTTTTCATCCTGACATTAAGCACAGATCAGAAATTTAAACATGTTAAGCCAAAGCCCAGACCACAGTGGTACATGATGTACAATAGATGGAACTGCATATATGTGAGTTCCACTAAAAAAACCAAACCAAAACAAAAAAACACAGACTATTTAAATGTAATGATCAGAATGCAGCCTCCCTGGCTCCCACTGCACTCAACTACACTTAACAAGTCATACAATGCAGTAATAGCACCCTCACAAAGCTTGCTATAGAAATTGTGGCATAACTGAGTTGTGGAGTGCCAGGACTTTTAAAGCTGGTTAATTGAACCTTTAAAATGTATTAAATGTCTATTGAAATGTAGGCTGTAATAGCTCCCAAAGGAGAAGGGCTTTAATAGCTTTATGTATTTATGTATATAAGTATTAAATATATAATAGAAACATGTTAAGAAAGTGTAAGATGAAAACCAATCTTTACAGAAACACGAGTAAGTGAAAACAAGAGCAACACAAAGTGTAAAAAGCACAGGAGATTATTTTGCACAAAGACTTTAGAAAATAAAGGCCAAAGCTTTTTGTTTAAAGAATGTTCTGCAACATCCCTAAACAGGATATAAACAACACAGCAGCCACAATGAAATGCTCTATCTCCTTAAATAAACAAATGATGTTAGTTAACAATTGTAAGAGACCGATAGAAACTGAAATAACATCCCAGATTTTTTTCTACCGGTTGAGCTGTGCTGGGTGCCTATCACAGTAGGAAAAGCAAAAATCTGGCACTAACCCAGTTTCCTTCTCTCAGAGCTGGCAGGTAGAAGCTGGAGTGATTCTGACATGACTCTGCACCGTGCTGAATGCCCACCGCCTTCCTGGGCCAGAATGGCAGCAAGAAACCATCTGGATACAAGAAAGCCTCTTTCTCTTCACCAGATGCTCACAGAGGACTCCTTGGCTGTTACAGCCAGGATCGGGTCCATTTGGACCAACGCACTGAATGCATCCCACAGCATCCACAGGGGTGTAATTATTACTCTGCATATAATCAGTAAGTTTCTCTATCCTAATCTCCTTTTGTATTTAAAGGGACGTGTTTATGGCAGTTGAGGCAGGTGGACCAAAGCCTGGATAAATCTAGAGTATGTCATCTCAGATTAGACCTGTGTCCAGTAAAGCTGCATTACCTAAAAGTGCATTCCCTTCCAGACCCTTTTTCTTTGCTCTCTCTCATTCTTTACTCAGGCAAAGCCAGTGGGAATTTCTTCTGGGTCAAGAACTGAGCCGAGTGCCAAGTAAGTGAAACATCTCTTTCAGGTAGTGTTCACTTTAAGAGGTATGTTATATCAAATGTATATTATATTCTATTAACAATGTACTGCACTACATACACACATTTATATATGTAACAACTGCAAGCCATTTCATCCCAGTTCTTCAGGAGGAAAGGCAGGAGGACAACCATTGCTACCACATAAAGCACTGCACTGGCTGCAGCATCAGTCCCTGTTTCCAAGAAATCAGCACCTTTCATAAAACTTCAGATGAGGTATCAGAAAAAAAAAGATGAGTGGTGATTTTCAGGTGGTCAACCCTGGCCTGCCTCAAATTGGTCGAGTCAAAGTTAGGATGATGCTGGAAATTCTCTCATTAACATTCATCACCCCAAGATACTTCCTAAATTGAATCACGCTTATAAATGAGAGGTGAAGTCTCTGGAAGGGGATCCTGACGTGGAGGGATAGAGTCTCTGCCTGCTGATTTCACAAGGAGTCTAATCAGGCCCAAAGTCAAGAGAGGAGAAAAGTGGTCTTGTGTACTTTTGCAGCTCCCTTTTGCTTTCAGATATAGGTTTGGATGGGTGAATAGGTGGACCATAAACAATGATCTTTGCTTTCATATTTGCTCAGGAATGCTATACTTGGCAGTGCATGTTTCCAGTAGCAGAAAGCTGACTTCCTGATGTCAATATAACACTTGGCAGCTGACACATACTCCCTGAAGGAAATCATGGCACAGTTTGAACACAGTGTGCAAGGGTCTACAATGTTCAGGCACACTTGCTGAGCTCTTATTTTTCAGCAAATCTTACACCAAAACGTGCAATACAGAAGCGAGAAGGCTCAGGCACACAACTCGAGCAGACTCCTGGCAGCAATTATTGGAATATTTTTCTCCTCATACGAATGAATCGCTTCTGGTTATTTTGTGAAATAAATATTTTCCTTGTATACTATTGCCCAGTGGGTTAAGAAGGAAATGAAGTACAAGCCTGTGCCTATGTTATCTAAAGCTCCAGGATCCCAGGAACCACTGTCTTGTACAGCATCACATGTGTAAAGCAGCATTAAAAAATGTCAAGGCCATATTTTAACTCTAATCCCTTTGTATACATAAGAGCAGAAGGATTTTAGTCACAAAAACATCTCCTTATTATATCCAAAAAGTATGCAGTTTCCTTGGGAAAAATCATGAATTCTGATATGTTTTTGAAGGAAGTAATCTTTTTTCTTGGCAGATCTGATAAAACAACAGCCCGTGATTACCTAATCTGAAGGTCATGTCACACTCAAATAACTAACCTGTCTACACAGTGGATGGAAACTCTGCTGTCGCCACCCATCACGATGACTGTCGGCAAAATAAATGCAATGTCGCTGCCTGCCTTCCTGGTACATCCCCAACTGTCCGGGTGGTAAAAATAATGCCAAAGAACAAACAAAAATCTGTAATATATGGATATGCAAGCAAACTTTCAGACAAGAGAGAAACAGAGGTCAAGAGGGAAAGGAGCTTTGTTAATAACTGTATCTTTGCAGTTTACAGGAATTCAGCCACGCTTTGTTTAGGAAAACAAGAGAGGAGGGCAGTGTAGCTCTCAGGAGCCAAAACACCACACTGTGAGCAGATGTCTGAGCAAAGCTGAGTCTTCCACAGGTTTGGGTCACTACCCTCTCTTCCTTTCCACCTCCTATGCTCTTCCCTCATCTTTGCAATGTTTTCATTCCCCCTTCTCCAACCTCTCCCCCGTGTGCTCCCAACCATGCCTGACCCCTCTTACCAGCACTACCTTCTGTCCGGGCACCTCTCTGGCTCCGACACGCACCTGCTGGCAGGGCAATGGAGAAGGCAAAGCACAGCAGTGTTGGTTTCTCCCACCGGGGACACGACTCAGGGGTTGTCCATCCTCTCTCCAGCTGACAGCTTTCATTTAATCCTTCAAGCCTTCATGTCTTTGAGGCCTTTGCTCTCGCTGCCAGGTGTGGGTGAAGGTACTCTAGGACCCCAGGAGCTGCTGAGTGAAGATGGATAAGAGATAAGCAAGAGGCAGGACAGCACAGGCCCACTCTCCTGAGGAGAGTTAAAGGTTTCATACCCCCAGGCAGAAACCCTGCTGGGGTTTGCTGACTGGTCTGTCCATCCAGAGACCCTGCCCAAGCTGCTGTTCATCCAGCCAGTGCCTTCAGGCTCTCCTCATAGAAAACAAACCCATGAAACAACTGCATCGTGGAATACGTCTCTTGTTAATAAAGATGAGTGGTTTTGAAGCATACCTTCCAGCGGCGGAAGCTGTGTGTAGCCAGACCTTGCTGTCCAGGGGGCCTGATGCTGCCCCAGGCCCAGCTGGGGGCTGATCCTCCCGGCCCCGACCCACCAGGGATTGGAGATGGAGGCAAGACCAGGGCTGATGCCACCTCGGGGGATACAACGCGATGACTACTGAATTGTAGAGTGTTGCTTCTCGAGAAAGAAAAAGGAAGAAGAAGAAAAAAAGCCTAGCTGGTTCCTCACAGCAGCTGGCAGAGGAAAAGTGCTGCCAGAGGGAAGATCCCTGCGACTTCCACAGCCCACAGCAGATGGCACCAACATTTAGCTCAGACAACAGCCATGCTTTGTCTGCTTGTGCTGGGCAGAAGGTACTGGCAGCTAAGCTGAATAGTGAGGCCTTTCTGCTGAAGGGAACATATTATTGAAAAGGAGAAAGCATGTTCCTCATCAATACTTGTAAAAACCCTCTGGTTTTTATGCTACGTCCTACAAGCCTTCTCCCTTGATGTGCAAGGAGCCAAAACCAGCAGCTATCTGTGCCTACCAGACTGATTTCAGGGTTCATTTTCTCTTGATCTATTGCTGAGATAGATTAGCAGCCCCCAGCTTAACGAGCGATCCTGATGTTATTTATTTGCTGCAAAAGGAAGGGGGTAACTTGATTTACTCAAATCTTTTCAGAGCAAACCTAAGCAATGTAATTGTTAATTAAATCACCTGAGCTAATTAAACTGTTTGGGAAAATTAAAGAAATTGAAAGCAAGTGAGAAAGGGAAAACTTCTCCCTTTTTGTTGCTCTACTGAAGTGCACACCTGAAATCAATGCATCTTCCTCTGCTGAGCTCTTGCTCTTAAACACAGTGCGTCCCCAGATCTTTTGTCTTTACACTTGCAAACCTGGCATGGAAATAGCAAATGAGAAAGACAAACTTCTCATCATTAGTGTGTTTGTAAACAGCAAGTGTTTGCAAACAGCAAGTGTTTGCCACGCAGCTGCAGCAGCATTTGTGCAAGGGCTCTGTAAGCACCATGTCCAGTACTGGACCTGGAAACATGCTAGAAAGTCAGTTTGCTTTGTATTACTAAAGACTGTGTGGGAAGTAAAGAGAGAAACAAAAATAGAAAATTCATTAAAAAAATTACTTGATCCTCCCTTAGATCTTTCTTCCAGGGTGCTCCTAGAGCTGAGGAATGTGAACCAGGGCATCTGGACAGGGATCTGGGGAGGAATGGAGAGGACATGCTTCACCCTCAGTGTGGACTTGGGGCTTCATCTCAGCTGAAATCTGCTGGTGTTCCCCAGGCCACTTTGTTGATCAAACCTTGTGTACTAAATATCAAAGAGCAGTGGTTTACATCTGAGCAGTATCTTTAAACACAAAGGGCTCCACATGTCTTTACAGGCTTTGTATCTCAATTACATCACCTCCTGCTGAAATTCAAACAGATATATTTGATATGCAAAATAGCTGTAGTCTAATTAAAAGCACTGCAGCTAGATTGCTCTGCACGCCACGCTTGTATTCAAAGATGATTTTATCCTGCATATTTTTGAGTTAAACAGCGGTTGTATAGGAGGATAACCACATCATCAACAAACAAACAAACCCAAGGCAGAAAGAAAGATCATGTTCTAATGAGAAATACAGTCTAATAACAATATTACAGTCTTTATGAATTGGTAATTAATTGTGATGTTGCTTTTGGATTGAGACCAAAACAGTGCTATCCCAGTCACATCCCATCAAGAATTCAAGACATACTGCTAAGGAAGAGCACATTTTATCTTTTCTGAAGGGAATGACAGGTGATTTTGCACAGAACCAGTCAGAACAGGAACAACTGCCAAAGGTTTACTCCAGTCAGCACAGAAATTTCTCCACTGCTCATGGTAACAGATTATCAGGTATAAGACAGCATGCAAATGGTGAGAACCAAGGAAGTGATTTAACCATGGCATTTCAGAACAAAATATTGTTAGAAATACTTTTTGTTCTAGGAAAAGCAGAACTAAAAACAAACCAGGAAATGCCAATAATAATAATAAATTGTTTCTAGTCCTACTAATATGTAACTTGTTTGTAACAAGGTAAATGGTACTTTCCAAGGACTCATCTATACCTAAAAGTATATTCCTAATAGAAGAAACCTACAGCTCAGTAATATGCTTGGTCCCCCTTGAAGTAAGGACTCTCTTGCAAAGTACATATTGGGCATTAATGTCTGAATTCATGAGAATATTTTTCTTTTATTAGTGAATTAAATTTATTAGATTTGCTAATATATAACTGAAAGGGGAAGAATCCATTGGCAGCTCGATTGCTTTGATGAAGAGCAAGTGAAATCCCATTTAGAATGCTGGAAATGTTTGAAGTGCAATGCAACAAAAGTACAATCACTTGCATCCGATAATGCTAATGCTGACTTTAGTAACCACCACTATGTCTCCAAATGAATGATAAAAAACAATGAGCATTTGCCCCCAGCTAATTCTCAGTTCATACCCATTGATATGTTTACTTTGTCACAGGTAAGCCATCTTTTGATTATGGAATTATGTAACAAAAATATTTTTAATATTTTTCCTCACCAAAGAAATTTTGGAACTAAATTTTGGCATCCTATTCCATCTCCTTGGAATACATGTTCCCATGACCTGGTTAACTTTGCATCCTTCTCTTGAAAGGTCTTCATTACAGTCCTGCTATTAGAAATCACTTTTTTTTTTTTTACATTAAACAAAGATTGTGGAATTGCATTTTCTAAGTAATTCAGAAAGAAAAAGAGGGAGCAATAAAGAAACTTTTTTAGTGACTAAGCACAACTAGTATTTCTTTCCAAGCATGCTTTAAGAATTTTATAATGTAGCTTTGAAAAACAGAACACTGCTTTCATACATGCTGAAGTTCATTCTAGTAGATTGAGGTAATTACAATGGAGAATTAATGACTCATTACTTCCTAATAAATAAACTCTCTCTGAAAAAACCCCACATCATGGTGAAGCAGGAAAACTAGAAAATATTTTTCTTTCACTGCAATCAACTCTTACTGTCTGATTGAGGAAAACAAAATTACCTTAATAGAGACACTTTTTTAAGCCCCCCCAAAATCTTTTTAGGACAGTATATTTTTAATAAGGACTATCATACAGTGTGTATGAGCTTCTACTCCAATCAGGAAATGGGCTGGTATTCCATAGTTTACAGATAACTATAAACTATAGTTTCTATTTCTGGAGCTTTCCCATCTTAGATACTTTAAAGAATCTTTTACTTATGACAATATACCTGAACAGATCACAAACAACTTCTAAATATCAATTCTTTGAGAGGAGAGTAGAAAACTGAAATCGGCTCCAACCATTTCTGTAAAGAGCACTATAACTGGTTTCAGCCAACAGTGATATCTGAAACATATTTGAATGAATATCATTTATGGGTGAGCTGAGGAGGAAGGGAAATAGAAGAGAATGAGACAAGACTGTAGCCCAGGGCACATTTAGTAAACTGAGATGTCAGAAGTGCAGTGTTAGGGATGCGGGAGAAGCTAAAGCAGACTAAAGGCACTCTGTAGCGAGCTTTGAGATGCTCAGTGGAGCAGCCCATTGCTATCAGGGGCCACCCCTTCTTCACAAAGTCAGGAGCCACTCAAGGCAAATGAATACTGTATTCAAGTACTGAAAAAGATCTGATTTGGTATAGATAGGAAAAGAATTGTGGTTACTCCTTGTAATAGCAGGATCACAGAAGAAATAGGGTTTTGCATATAGCTAGGATTTTCTATTTGCAGCTTCTGTGAAAAGGCTTTTTCCACTTTAATTTGCCAATACATGAGCAAAATAAATATGTGGGCAATGGTAGTTCCTATCCTACAGGGAGCACGCCGGAAAATATATTTGTTCAAAAAACACTCAGTGGAACAAAAAATATATTTAACTCACAGTTAAGGGGCCACAGAGTTCAGCCACATTTGACCAACTTATTGCACGCCGATTCAAGCCTGCCAAAGACAATTTTTTGAAGATCAGTAAATACTTGACAAATGACAGCACCACAGAGTCACTGCTATATGGGAGTAGATTTCAGATCAGCTGTCTGCTAAGCAACAGTTTCCCATTTTGAATGCACCCTAAGCACCAACATTTCCACAATATTTTGTAGCCATCACACCTGATTCCCTAAGCTCATTTAAAGTAATAGAGGCTCAAGTGCTTTGGAAGTCCTCATTTAGCTTTGGCTAAGGCCCAAAAGCCATGGAGAGCAGGGGACTGGAGCACAGCCCTTCACAACACTGGGAACTCTCTGAAGCTGAGTAATGATGTGGGTATGGCTTTTGGGAGCTGTTGCAAGTTGCTGGTCTACAACAGGCAGTAGCAAGTGGGAGCTTTACATCCACCTCCCTATCCACACTTCTAAAAAGAAGTCACCAGTGTCACAAAGATGGCAGAGGCCAGTGAGTCCAGCAAAGAGAGTTACTCTTGTGCTCAACCTAAAGCTGGAAATAGTTAAAGAATTCACACTGATTTTTAAGCACCCACCATGAATCACCCTGGGATAGGAGCTACACCGTGCTGGATAAAGAAAATAAACACTTGGCATAAATGTAAAAGAAGGAAAAACTCTCTCTTCTCTGCTTTTCCTTTCCTCTTATATTAATTTCTTGTTGTTACTTCCCTGTCACCTGCTAGTCACTGCTCCTGTGCCACAGTCCTATTTTAATACACAACTCCTTACCCCTCCTCAGAGCTCCTTTTCACAACCTGCCTTCAGATTTTACCCAGTAAATTTCCCCTTTGTCATCTTGGTTATCTTTTGTCCTTCCTTGGCTCTCCTTCTTTTCCTATCAAACAGATTGTTTCCCAAACCTCCCGCTCCAGGTTGCCCGGTGTAATGTACTGGCTCTGTTGCTTTGTTTGCATTATGTCATCCCATTGCACGCGGCCCCCAGCCCAGAGAAGATATCGTGACTTAGCAGAGACCAGAGTTTTATTTTAGCTCTGGTGGAGGTTGCTTGAGCTCCCAGGCTCTGCTCCGTTATCCACCCTCTAAGCTGTACCTCTGCATATAATTGAGAGGTGCCTCCTACACAGAACTTAAGGCTTGGTGCATGGGTCCATGGGGAGGGGATCCAAACCCTGCAGTGCTGCAAGTTGTGGGGGAACCCTCAGGGTGCATCTGTCAGGAGCAAATCCTTAAGCAATGCGGGGATGAGAACCAAGGTCTCTGCTGAATAGAAGTGTGCTCCACTTGTGCTTTAAGGGCTTATTGTTACTATTTTTTATTTTGGCTAAATGTGCTTGGTTTGCCATATGTTCAGCAAACAGCACTGTGACCTAAGTGCTACCACCATGCCAAATTTCAAAGCAAAGAGATTGCCATGATCTTTTAATATAGAATAAAATATTCCCCCTGCTTGGCTTTGATCTGGGAAAAAATACATCACTCTTTTTCTACTTATGTTTCACAGGTGCTGGTCTATGTCATCGCAGCATGGTCAATTCTCATCCTAAATAGTTAATATTTGGCTTAACTGTAAGCATCTAAAAACAGGATATTACAGCAGAAAACCGGATAAGTGTAGTAGCAGTGGGAGCTGCAAGGCCTTTTCCAGTTGTCCCCTCTCCCCCGCCCATCAAAACAAGTAGAGATAACATCTGAATGCATTTGTGTCTAGTTAAAACCCCATGCAAGTTTATAGACAAATTACATGCAGATTTCTGGCTTCTGGCAAGTTTTGTTTGTGACAGCCAGTGTTGCAAAAGTTGACACAGATATCCAGGACCATGGTGGAAAGAGTTCTTCTCAAAGGCGTTCACATCAACATCACAAAAGCTTCCTTCCTTCTCTCCCCACAAAACGGGGAGTGGTCATGTTGGACAGCAGTTGAGCAACTCCAAGCTTGAGGTGTGTCAAGTGTTAGGGCTGGGATGGCCACTAGACAGGTGACAGACACTCTCAATTAACCCCTCCCTTCCCAAAAGGGAAGAGAAAGGGAATAAGGGAGAGAGAGTTATAGATTGGAAAAGAAAACTAAACCAGCTTTAATGACAACAATAATACTAAAATGAAATATATACAAAACCAGTATCCAACCAGCCCCCCCGATGGTAATTACATCACCATCACCACTGGTGCTGTGGAGGAGGCACTGGGGAAGTCCCAGACTGGACTCGGCAGCAGACAGGAGCCAGATTCAGGAGCTGGATTGTGGAACTGGATTCAGGAATACACGGCTCAGGATCGAAGGCAGAATGGACATGGTCCTGCTTGGATGCCAGCCACTGAAAAAGAAAAGCAGCCCTCGTGATCCCTCAGTTTTATACCAGATATGATGTGTATGGGATGGAATCCCTCACTGGCCAGTTCAGGGTCACCTTTCCTGGCCACTCCTCCCCTCACCTTTCCTGGCCACTCCTCCCCACTGGTGTGGCCTTTTACTTTCTGCACCCCCAGCATGGCACCCAAGATTTAGCAGTGAC